>CAUYQS010081528.1:0-23807 GCA_963574585.1 Otolemur crassicaudatus
CAGGCGCCCGCCGCAACGCCCGGCTATTTTTTGGTTGCAGCCGTCATTGTTGTTTGGCGGGTCCGGGCTGGGGATTCGAACCCGCCACCTTAGGTGTACGTGGCTGGCGCCTTAGCCGGTTGAGCTATAGGCGCCGAGCCAAAACATTCCTTTTTCATATTTTTACAAGTAACATTAAAATCTGCTGATGGTGTGGGGGAAATAAAGCAGTTTATATTTCTTTTAATTATATTTCTTTCAAATGGAATTCTTAGGAAAAGACATATATCATGGCCAATTTTAAATGCAGTCTGTAATTTGCTTATGTTTTACTATTTTATTATACTCAAGTTAAAATAATCATTTTAAACATTTCATTTTTAGTAAGATAAACTACTGGAGATATAACAAAACTGAGAATAATTCTTTAAAAGGTGAAAAATTTGACAGGCTAATTTATCTTATTGGCAGAGTATATCATATCAATATTCTGGAAAAACTATGTTTTCCCACCACCGTCAAGAGAAGAGTCAAAATTTATTATCATATTTATATAAATCACATTGTAAAACAACCTGTTTGGATCCTAGAAGAATGCTATTCACACAGCAAACATTCAATAAATGTTCTAATTAACATAAATTAATTTAAAAAGCTAAGGGATTTCTAAATTACATTTAAAAATAAGAGACTGGGCTATTATCTAGAAAGAGAAATTAGCCCAATTATTTTATTTTTATAGTCATCTTCCAATTAAGATATATGAAGCTTTAATCAAAATATTAAATAACTTCAAATTGTATTCTAAACAATACACTTACATATATTGGTATTATTAGGAATAAAATACAAAACTCATTAAAAAAACTAAACACCTGATAACAAAGATATTTGACAGAGTAAAGTAATAATACAAAAGTATTTTGTACTTTATTGACCTCCAAAGTAAATTAAACCACTTTTCTAAGCAAACTGCTATGAGGTATTATCTAAAAAGTATTAAATAATACTACCATGTATTAACTTTACTACACTTTATTTTGTTAGAATTTAATGCTAAAGTTGTTCCATAAGCCGCTCTAAACAGGCATTTTCTATTGAATGTTAATAAGGTAAGAGCACATTACCTACAAAAATCCTAATTTTAGACAAATTATTAAAGTCAAAATTCTAATGAATTTGAGCTTATCTCACTTTAAGAATCACCATCAGTCTTTACAGGGTTAGCTTTCTAAAAAGTCAACTTTACTCCATTTTTTAAAAAAATGTAAGATTTACATTCTTCTGAATTCTAATGTTCAATAGATAACACTGTATAAAAATTGAGAAGAGAAAAAACTGGGGATTAATCTCCTAAGACTTTCAAATTGAAGAATTTGAAAATTTTTTTCTGACAAAGTGACAAAATGTTTTTGAAAGGTCTTAATAAAGATAGTTATTTAGATATGGAAATTGCAAATAAAGAGTATATCTACACATATTCAAGCATATCTTAATTATATAACAGGAATATTTAATATTAGAAGGAATCATTACCTACTGATATAAATCATAGGAAGATACTTGTCATAGAAAATATTTAATGGACATATCCATAAGCTTCTCTCTCTTTTGCACTATTTCAGTGAAGAACACCAGTTTGTAATTTTAAAAGATAATTACTGTATAAAAAAGTTAACTATGAAGGAACTATGTTAAATAAATGAAAATGGATCAAAATGATTAGCTCATCAATTATTTTTAAAATATAAATGAACCACATTAAACGTAAGATGAATAATCTTGAAAACTAAAAAAATTATAAATGATTGATCTTCTACAAAAAAGTTTATCTAGAGACTATTAAAATAATGTTCCCTAAAATCAAATTCTCATGCTCAATCCCAAAACAAACCTCTTTTTCCTTCCCCATGACCACCTCTGCCCCCTGCTGCCCATAAATTAGTTATAGTCTAGCACTACAAACAGCAAGGGTGAGTTACAACTACAGGAGGTGTAATATAAATTAATTTGCTGTCTCCAAAAGTCTGAAATGATGCTCTTTAAGAGATTTAAGATTTCTTTTTCCTATTGAAATTTTCATATTTTCCTGTGAAGTAATAAACAGTCAAAAATGTAACAGGTCCCTCTATCCGAATTAAAATATAGAATGGAGAACAAAACCAATGTAATTATTTTTCTGCTGGATAGTTTATAATTATATCCAAATTTTCACAGAGAAAGATAATAATGATTAATTATGATTAACAAAATGCCTGATCCTTAGCTACACAAATGTAATGTGAAGAAAAGATTTCTTATCAAGAGAGCAAGCATAACTATATGAATTAAGTGAAAACCTGACTTCCTTGCTTTTAAATATATTCAAATATTTCTAACTACACTGACATAGCTGTCAGCTAATACAGTTACATACATTCTATAACTGGCCATAAATATAAGACTTTGTTCATTTATTATGTATCTATCCCAATAAGATTGAATGACAAAACACAACTTTGTAGTAGACACACAGAGCAGAAAACAAGCACACAGACGTCACTTAAAAAGTTATTCTTTATTACCTATTATCTGGTAAAGCATATTTCCAAGGGGTGGCAATGATATAAATACGATCCTTTAAGGTCCTTGAAAAATGTGCCCAATACAAAAGACTATAAAGGCCAAAATACTAAAAAAAAAAAAAAAAAAAAGTATACAAGAACAGATCTTAAAAATTCAACAACTTATGCCCTTTTACAGCAGGATGCTAAAAATGTTCACAACAATTATTTCTAAACTAAGATGCTTTAAACTAACATAGAAAGACTATTTTATTAGGCATGTTACTTAGGTAAAAATAAGCATTTTCCAGGTTGCTTAAAAAAAGAGCAAGAAACAAAAAAAGCCACAAATATATATTTTAATAACAATAGATCTTAACAATACTTATTAACCTAGTTTAGTTTTTCACCAGGCATATCTGACCTGATCAGAAGTAGCACATTATAAATACTGAAATTATTGTTCAGATATAATGTGTTTGGTATTGTGACATACAACTAGCACAAAAGCTCTTTCTTTAATCAAGTAATCATAATTGTCAAGGCATATGCAAAGAAAGAGACCTAAAATACACTTAACATTTTAAACTACAGGGAAAAAACACATTATTTCATATGCTATGCACTCAAGAAGACATTTCTATTGCAATTTTCACACTGTTATTATGACAGGGGGAAAATTCTAATAGCTTCAGAATCGAGTATTCAGGTTTTTTTTTGAACATCTATAAAACATAAAAACAGTTTAATGTTCATTTCCTACAAGAATCCACAGTCAGAAGAAAGTCATCAAAATTTACCACATGTGAGACAATAGTGAGTTCTGTGGTTTAACATCTCCCCTGAATTCTCGCATTGTCGTTTAACATGATGTAGCTGCGGACTGCATTTCTTTCTGTGGTAGTTGCTGACTCATAGCATCCAGAGCAATATTAAGTACTCTGTAGCAAAGAGAACTTTCCAACGCAATCTGGTAACATTCAAAGTAGAATCTGCATTATGGAAATTAAGAATCTAACATGAATAATATAGGTTTTGAGACTACCTGATTTGAAGATTAAAAGATTCAGGAAAATGTAAACTTAAATTCAACCTTCACAACTCTTTTCCTGTGTGGTAATATATCTGAATACATTTTGTCAGGATTTCTTTAATCAAAAACAAACAAAAAAACCCCAAACTACTATTATTTGGCTTCGACTGTTCTCTTGAGATATCTGCATATATGTTATTGTGATACTGACCTCATGGAAGAAAGGAACTTAACAACTAGAAAAAAAGCTTGAAACAAAGCTTCTTTGAAAATCAGAGAACTACACAGAACTATTGAATTAAAGCAAATAGCCCATTTGAATGCTTAATGCCTTCTGAAATATTTACATATAGAAAGTAGATGAGACGAAATGGAAAAGAGGCATCTCTGTGCAGTTCACGTTGCTTGCACCAGACACACACACACAAACACATTCCACAGAACACTCCTAACAGTGTTCTTTTAATCTGTATCTGAGAGCTGAATGATTGTATGTTACTCTTCTCTTCCTTTGATCTTCCTCTGTACTCAGCTCACTGGTAACTGTCTTGGGTGGTCTCCCATCGGGGCGCAGTGATCAGCGCCCCTCTCTACTGGCTGCCTTCTAGGGACCCCGACCAGCTGTATTCTCTCATGCATCTGACAACTTTATTAGGTCACTCGGACTGTGCTTCAGAATGTCTCCATAGCACATGCACCCTTTCTCAAACAACCACACTTTTGTAGTTGACTCAGAACAAATAATTGTATGAACACTTCAGCTGTTATACTCAATAATAAAGTCAAAATGAAGAGAAATTTCACATTATGTATAAGTCAGAGCTTGGTTTTCATGTTCAGACTAGAAAAATCAATTCCAGATTGATTTTTGTGTATATATCGTTATTGTCAGAGGATTAATTGATGAATTTTTCATTTGATGAGTCAGGTAGAATAAGCTCTGAGGCACTTAGTGAGCAGAATTCTAATTTACTCTAGTTCTTCACACTCTGTAGTAAATTCATCAATTTTGATATTTTATCATAATTTACTTATTGCCAAAATGCTTAGAATAAGGCTCCAAAACAAATAAAAAGTAGTTAGTACTGTGAATACTTATGCACTTCTAGTTCATATGACGAATGTAATTTGGATTTTGAAATTGAATTTATATTTTGGAAACATATTAAACCCCTGTCTGATTCAACCTGTCCCTCTGGACTTATTTCACAATAATCGAAATCTCCACTATATAGCTAGTTTCTATCTACTCACTTTTAAAAGTTTGTGAGACAAATACAGTAACACTATAAACATATTTGTAACCTGCTACTCTGAAGCTAGACATGGAAATTATGAAAATTTTATTTTGGTTCCCAAAGAGGCATATTCCCCTGATAAGCAAAAGTACTTAAATTCCTCAATAAAATATTTTCAGAATAATTAAATGCATTTTTATCCATCAAATTCTATATTTTCTAAAAAATTAATTTAAAATTTCATGACATGCTTTCACGTGCCTCACCAGAGTAAACAGAAGCAAATAATTCTCCGTATTTCTTGCTGTAGCACAACATAAGAGCACAGAACGTAGCCAAGGTTTCCAAAGCTAATCTGCTAAGATCTTTTATACATTAATTTTTCAGGTAAAACAAGATAGTTTTTAAAAAGAGATTTAGTATGCATCATTGATTAGTTTTCAATAGTTATCTAGACTATCCTAAGTAACTTTATCAAAGTTCTTTCAAAGATAATTTTCTTCTTCTTTCGGAGTTTGCTTTGGGTTATTTTTCCAGTAACATCTTTTCACCTTTATTATTGTCTCTGCATTTTCCTTTTCCTCTGTACTTACTTGTCCTAACCTAAGGCCTGTGAGAGGGGATGGGGCATACTGCTCTGATTTTGAATCACACTTAATCTTCACAAAAGGGTCCCATATGCAGAGCTTCTGTAGTCAAAGGGGCTGGAACGATCTCCTCCTGTGTTTAAACTAATCAACAGGATTTTCTGTTGGCCAGGAGAGAAGTCAGTCATGATACCCTCACTCTCCCAGTGCTGTGAACCGTCTTCACAGAACCATCAGCATCAAGGACAGGGAGCCAGGGGTCATACTCAACTAAGACTCATCTAGCTTCCCACTTCTCTAGTCTTCCAAGCTCCTCATCTACCTCCATGACCTTATCACTCTCCTTTATTACTGCATCTTCCTTGCATACTAGAGCCAATAATGATAGAATCTGCACAAGAGAATAGCTTGGGCACAGCCAAAAGAAAAACCAACCCCGAGTCAGTGTTGCTGGCCTGCATCCTTAGGAATGAATGAAAGGAAGCCTCAATTATTTGTGCGCTAACCTCATCCTAGGTTGAGAACTGTCTCTCAAAAATCAGGCTCATCTGAGTTACAACATGATGACACAATAAAACTCCCAGATAACACAAGTTTTCTATTTAAGTAATTTTGTTTGGTTAATTCACACCAGTTTCATAAGACTCACTTTAAAGCCTGTACACCAAACTAAAATTTATGATTGCTGGTTTAATACTAACTTCTAAAACCTTTATGCAGAAGCTAAATGTGAAAGAGCATTCTTCCTTAAAATCATTGCAGTGATTAGACTCTTAAAAGACTGAGTAATTTTAATCCCACCAATTTAGTACAAAACTAGTCTAATTAATATTACACTAGAAAGAGCTTGGTTTCAGAGTATGAAATACCCAGTTACACTCTCAAAATCAGTCTGCATAAAACATCCCCCTCTCTCTGAGCAAGAGTATGTTCCCATGGAAGATTCCCATTGCTAGGCTGACAATCCCACCAATTCAGACTCTTCTTTCTACTCAAGAGAGCGAGCAAAGGAAGTCAATGTACATAAACTAACACCTGATAAATCTTCTACATCTTAATTAGCTATCTTAAAAGGCATAACTAATGATCTAGTAGGGTTTGGGAATCTATAGATTTTTCTTGTTAGTATCACTTTAAGTTCTGTCACCAAGGCTAACAGAGAGCTATGAGTAATCTTCATGAACATAGTGTTGTGGAAGTCAACAGAAGGAATGGAAAATAAGACCTTGACTTTTCCTTAAATTGTAGTATTCTATGAGGCAACATAGATGTTTGTAAAGTTTAACAATGTTGAAATCATCAGTAAGAATCCCTGTTTCTTATTATTAAGTTGTACGCAGTTACAGTTTGAAAATAAGGCATTCAAAATAGTAACTACCTCAATCCAAGTAAATTGTTTTTGTGAGTGCTTGATTAAATAGTGGGAGAGTAAACAATGACTAAATTTAAAATTACTTAATTTATTTGAAAATACCTTTGGATGGACTGAGTAAAGTAATTAAACAAGTAGAATAAGATGAAGTATCTTATTAGAAATATGTAGAAGAGGAATAATGAATCATAACTGCTTTTATCTCTGGATATTGAATTAATTTATATTCAGATCAGGAATGAAATGAATTTCATACTTTTTACCTAAACTAGATCTATATAGAAGCTCATTGATAAGCAAAGCATGTGGTATTCTAAAAAACTGAGGATTAACCTTTAAAATCCAAACTTTCATTTTTACCTGTGAAAATCTTTCTAAGATGCATTACCTCCCTCACAATGTTACTTTGATAACTGGGGTCATCATTATAATCACAATGTTACTTTGATAACTGGGGTCAACACTGAGTAATTAACTCATTATTTTTCTGCAATAAACATGAATGGTATAGAATACTGGACTGACTACAGTAAAGAGCCAGCAACTTCATCTTTTGAAGTTTGTTTTCTTGATATAATTATTTAACTCTGTATCATAACTAGAAAGCAGAGAAAGAAATGGTAGAAAGATTCCATATTACATGATATAGGTACTTTTTTCACTAAATCATTTCCTAAATTAGTAACTTTCTCCTCTGATGTTCTCTTGCCTACAATACCACTGCCTTCCCTACTTTATCAACAACCATGAGTTTTTCAGTTGCAGTCAAAAGCTTCCTTTATCTGTACTGGAAAGCCAAGCAATCAGCCTCTTTATTAGCTTGTTTACCTTTATGAAGTAATACTGCCATCTTGTGGACTTAAAAAAATTCCTAATAAAGAACATCAAAGGCAAGTTGCATTTTTCTAACTACAGGCATAAATACATACTTTGTGTCCTTGCTTTCCTTTACTTTTGAGCTTAATATAGCATGGGACACTTGAGCATGCCAGATAATCAAGGTTTTACTCTACATTGAACAAATACTTTTACTTTATCATATAATTCAATCTATTCATGATGAAATTCTTGATTGGACCAGGTAATTACAAAGAAGTCTACTGAGTCCCAAACACAGGTTCACAAAACTTTAAAGAAGTTTTCATGAATTCATGAGGATTGTGAAGAAATGAAAAAAAATTTGTAATGACATTCCCCCCAAATTTATGAAACCTAAGCATCTGACAATTACTCATATAGGCAATGAATATGGTCTTTAAGGAAGAGCTATCTTTAATTTTCTTAATTTTCTATTCCTTCCCTCAAGCCCTCAATTAAAGTGTGCTATAAGGTTTGCCAAGTATGAACTTTAAAAGAAAATGGAGATGACATGGAAGAACGATACTTCATGTTTCATCCAAGGATTATGATGGGATTCCAGATAGAAGCATTCCAAAAGGGAGATTAAGGAAGCACATAATGAGATTAATGATACACAGCTCTACCACAGCTGCACTGCATTTTAATTGACAGTTGTTTACAACACACATGCCAACTCACTTTCACGTTCAATAGACAGTATGCTTCTAAGAAGGGGATACTGTGATGAGCCCTTACACATCAGAGTAAGATACTGTTCATCAATCTTCACTATAGGTAATGCCACACACTATTAAATATAATTTAATTTACTACTGCAAGTAAGAACATTAAATGTTACTATGTGGAGATACTTTCCATCATTATGTATTGTGAAAAAAAACTGGTAGTAGATAAGCACGAAAAAACAGACATGAACAATCAATCAGAAGATTTTATCAGGACAGTAACTAAGTAAGAAATAGAAACTAACAATTACTATCCAAATGCATTTTGGCATTTAATTATACGCCAAATAAAAAGCAAAGCTGCTATCATCAAGCATCAAATTTAAATAATGTATGAAATATGTGTGTATAAAATATTAAAACTGTAACTAATATCATGTATTATCTATGTTCTCCCAGTTTAATAAAGCTATTTAAGTATTATTTTTCAACTGATAGTATGTGTTCTTTGAAAAACTTATGATCTACTTCAAGTGTAGTGTGAAGCAAGAGTGAAACTCATGTTAAGTCAGCATTAATAGCCATATTTTGTACCATCAGTTTGTAATTCCAAGAGGCTCTATGTTGGCTTCTTGTAGCTCTGAGTATCAGATGGCTCATATAAATCATCAGCCCCCCAGAATACCCTAAATGATATACTCTCCCAACCTCAGGAATGGCAAACTAGAGGAAACATTCCACACAATTAAGTGTTGCATCTGAACTCTCTACTGAGAAGATCCTGAAGGAACAGTAACTCAAGGAAGGCCTTCACTCTTTGAAATATTTATAACAAAGGTCTTCCAAAATAAATATAGTGCAGGCTTGGCACCTGTAGCACAGTGGTTACAGCGCCAGGCACATACAAGGAGGATGGTGGGTTCGAACCCAGTCCAGGCCAGCTAAACAACAATGACAACTGCAACAAAAAATATCCAGGCGTTGTGGCGGGCGCCTATAGTCCCAGCTACTTGGGAGGCTGAGGCAAGAGAATAGCTTAAGCCTAGAAGTTTGAGGTGGCTGTGAGTGTGACACCACAGTATTCTACTGAGGGTGACATAGTGAGACTGTGTCTCAAAAAAAAATTAAATAAATAAATAAATAAATAAATAAATATAGTTCAGAGACAAGAAGTACTAGCAAAATAAATTTTATGACGTACACAAAGGAAAAGAAAGTATCGGAAGGTTAGAGTAAAAGGAAACTAAAGCCACAGCATTTGGAATATTATTCCATTTGTAGCATGAACTGAAATAGAGAATTAGGGCTTGCAAATATTATAATAATATACCCCTCTTATATTATCTCAATTAATACTCAATCACAGTAAAATTATGACAAAGGTATTCATCTCATTGCCACTTCTAACACACCTCAGAGATGGTAAGTAACCTTACTCCAGGACATAGTGCCTAAAGCCAGCATTTAAACTTAGGTGTTTGTCCAACTCTAAATTTTAACCCCTACTGAATTTCCCAGTAATGACATTACATGCATTGTTGTACTGTGTTATACTCTGGCATACAGAATCTAACCTGACCCTTGGAATATCTGTAAAGGGGCACTATCCCTATTTTACAAATGAGAAAATAGTCTCAGATCAAGTAATTTATTATAATTCATATAACCAGCAGGAAAAAGGAGAAACTGGAGGCTAGATCAATTTATGCTAATCCAATGCTTTTTTGATTATTTAATAGTGACTCCAGTCTTCAGAAAAAAAATAAACTTCACATCATGTTCCATTTCATTTATTCAATCACCAAACATTGAGTGATTATTGAGTGAGTACTTATATGCCTTGATGTGAATAAAAAATGTATTCTTGACTTTTTCTTCAACATAAAAACAGCAGTTCTTCAACTCTATAATTTCTTTCCCTGTCTCCTTTCCTTCCATAAGCCCCCAAATGTGGTTGCCTTTCAAGACTCAGCCCTCAGCTGTTTTCTCTGTATATTCTTTCCTCAGCCATATATACGGTTTAACCTCGTTCCTTTTTGTTAATGACTCCCAATCTGCCTCCAATTTTATGCCTGAATATCACTTCCTTATTCTTAAATATACAAATAAACTCCCTTTTGAATACGTTTTCTCAGACCAAAGTAATCAATAACTAAATTTATCAACGTATAACCCAAAGCAATAATCCACTTTCCAACTTTTACAATTGATAACACCAGTAACCTGCTCTGTACCAAGCTGCTAACAAAAAATATTAGAATTAAAGAAAAGAAGCAATAAGGGTAAACTGTGTGTATACAGGTGTAAAGATGACTGTGAGAAGGAATGGAGTGGTGTCTGCTTATCAGATGTGGGCCACTGAGCACACTTCCTGACTTTGTATCTACAAAATGCGGAGTTAGACTAAATATTGGACGCCTTCCAAATTTAAAACTCTTATGCTCTTTGATTCCCCTCTTGCTTCCTATATGTAGTCACTAAGTACTATAGATTTTAATTTTCTTTCTCAACTTCTCTGGATTCTTTTCTGATTCCTAAAGTAGTGATTCTTTTTTTTTTTTTTGAGACAGAGCCTCAAGCTGTCCCCCTGGGTAGAGTGCTATGGCATCACAGCTCACAGCAACCTCAAACTCCGGGCTCAAGTGAGTCTCTTGCCTCAGCCTCCCAAGTAGCTGGGAACATAGGCATCTGCCACAATGCCTACCTATTTGTTTTTTTTTGTTTTTTGGGGTTTTTTTTGGTTGTAGCCATCATTGTTGTTTGGTGGGCCTGGGCTGGATTTGAACCCACCACAGTAGTTGTATGTGGCTGGCGCCTTAGCCACTTGAGCCACAGGTGCAGAGCCAAAGCAGTGATTCTTAATCTTGTTTGCACATTGTTACCCAGGATGCTTTAAAATATATTTACGCCTGGTCGATGCCTTTCCCTTAGAATGGATTCTGATGTAATTAGTCAAGCTTGCAATGTGACCTTTAGGCAATGGTTCCCAAACTCTGATGTATGTGAGAATCATCTGGGAAACATTAAACACTGCAAATTAAGCCTCAATTTCTAGGGCTGGGTGGCAGCCATCAGTATTTTTCAAAGATTCCCTGGGTACTTCGATGTCCGCACAGTAGTGGGGAAAAATGTCTGAGGAAGCAGCCATGTTGAAGATAGAAATTTATTTCAACTGACTAAGAAACCAATCACATAAATTGTTGGGATGGGAAAGGGAAACGAATTTTGTATCCAAAGTACCTTTATATGTTTAAATAAATATTTTTAAATTTTCATAAAGAGTTGGTGATTATCTGTTTAATAGTTTGCTGTACCTATAAAGGCACTAAAAATAATATTAATTTAATTAGATTTACCATTCAGTTTCTAAAACAGAGACAATTTTAGAAATAATGTATTATTTTAGAATATTTTGTTATGGTGGTTAGCAAAGACTTTTTTGATCCTATAAAGTGGTAACATAAATTTTGTTTCACTGTAGAATAAGGTAAGGAGAACCTGAAGAGAATTTTAATTTTTAAGTATTTTTTTTTAGAATATAGTAACCTATCTTGGGCAATTGTGATTGACAAACATCTATAGTCAACTGGTGGCATAGCTCTGTAAATTCAGATTATTAACTTGAATAATTAGTATAGTTTCTAGTCTTTCCCGAACTTTTTATGTTTATCCTGCTCAGAGCACTCCAATTTCTATTAGGTACCTCAAATTTCTGGAATATAAAAGGTGAGACATATAACTACATCTCTGTCCTTTCTCTCCTCTTTACCTGTAAGTAAGTGAGAAGAGACAAGTAAAGACGCTGGCCTCTTTCAAATGTAATTCTTTTTTTCAGAAAGTTGAATAAAAGTTTAATTAAAATTCTTTACTTAGAAAGCCACTTTTTCTAAAAATCCTCATCATCTGTAATCATCAGAGAAATGCAATCAAAACCACCCTGAGATATCACCTAACCCCAGGGATAACAGCCCACATCACAAAGTCCCAAAGCTGCAGGTGCTGCAGTGGATGTGGAGAGAAGGGAACACTTTTACCCTGCTGGTGGGACTGCAAACTAATACAGCCTCTTTGGAAATTAGTATGGAGAATCCTCAAAGAACTCTAATTAGACCTTCAATTTGATCCCACAATCCCATTATTTGGCATCTACCCAGAAGAAAAAAAAGAGACAGAGTCTTACTCCATCACCCTCAGTAGAGTGCTGTGGCATCACAGCTCACAGCAACTTCCAGTTTTGGGGCTTAGGCGATTCTCTTGCCTCAGCCTCCCAAAAAAATCCTTTTATTATAAGGACATTTGCACTACATTGTTTACTGCAACTCAATTTAAAATCACCAAGACATAGAAACAGCCTAAATGCCCTTCATCCTAGGAATGGATTAACAAATTGTGGCATATGTGTACCATGGAATAATAGTCCATGAAAAGATGGAGACTTTACATCTTTTGTATTCATCTCAATGGAGATGAAACATATTCTTCTGAGTAAAGTATCACAAGAATGGAGAAGCAAGAATCCAATGTCCTCAATACTACCATGAACTCAGTGGACCATCTAATACACACACATCTAAGAGAAACACTCAGTTGAAGTTGGGGGGATGAGGGATGGGAGAGGGGAGGAGGTGGGTTGGTGTGCTCCCACTTAATGGGCACAATGTAGAGATACATGCCACACCTCTTGGGTGCAGGACACAACTCCAAGAGGGACTCTCCCTGACAAATGCAAACATTGTAACCTAGTTGTTTGTACCTTCACATTAACCTGAAATAAATTTAAAAAAAAAAAAAAACAAAACTCTTTTCTAGACAAAAGGAACAAGGCCTGATTTGAATTTATTCCCAAACTGATGATGAGTTTAATCTCCAGACGATATATATATTTGCTTTATTTTTTTCTTGAGACTTCACAGAAAAAATATTAATCTATATGACTGTAAAACATCGGATGAATTAGATTAAAAAATCCACAGGACTCTCTATTGTTCTACTGAGGAATGAAATACATCACTACAGCACAGACTCCTTGGTGGACTGTACCCAGATCATGGGATCTGGCCCATGCTTTGCACAGTAAGAGTACCAGCAAAGACTGAGTGCTCACTCCGCGCCAGGTGCGTCTTCAATGACTTGCAGGGTTTATCTTCCTTAACCTCATAGTAAGCCTGAAACCTGGTACTGCCACCATCTCTCCTTTTCAATGAGGACACAAGCTTACCAGGATTGAGTAACTATATGAGAAAATATATAAAGTGCAGCTGACCCTAGAAGAACATGGGTGGGAACTGTGAAGATCTACTTATACACAGATTTTTTTTCTATATATATATTGAAAATGTTTTTGGAGATTTGAAACAATTTGAAAAAACTCACAGATGAACCTTGTAGCCTAGAAACAGCAAACAAAAAAAAAAAAAAGAAGAGAATAAAAAGTGAGGTATGTAATAAATGCATAAAATATATGTAGATACTAGTCTATTTTATAATTTACTACCACAAAATATACACAAATCTGTTATGAAAAGTTAAAACTGGCATGAGTGGTGATGCATACCTACAATCCTAGCACTCTGGGACCAAAGTGGGAGGATTCCTTGAGCTCAGGAGTTTGAGAACAGCCTGAGTAAGAGCAGAGAACCTGTCTGTATTAAAAAACAGAAAAATTAGCCAAGAGTTGTGGCAGATGCCTATAGTAGTCCCAGGTTCTCGGGAGACTAAGGCAGGAAGATCACTTGAGGCCAGGAGTTTGGGCTTGCCATAAGCTGTGACGACACCACCATACTCTACCCAGGGGATGGAGAGAGACTTGAGAAGACAGAAGAGACAAGTGACAGGAGATCAGAGAGGAGAATCACGGAGGAGGAAGGGTATGTGTGGATATCTGCCTGTTTTGATTAGGAAAAAAGTGCCCTACTCTGGGGGACAAATGCCTCAAAAGACATTAATTAGTAAGGAAGAAGAGTGAACACTCGAATTTAAGGTAGAAAGGGCTGGCCTAATTCTACTATCCTATGAAAATGCAGTCTGCTGTATGATCAGGGCTACCCTTATTATCAAGCGACTAATCCAGAGCCTTGAAGGGAAAAGATAAACACCAGCTGCCATTCTTTTGGTTATGAAACAACAAGGCCTGGATGACAGCCCTTTTTCTGGATTGGTTCCACCAATGCTCTGCCCCTTATGGGACTGCCTTCTAAACTTCTTTCTATCAATAACACTCTTGGACAATGCCCCTGCCTATCCAGAAGCCTGTGAGCTCTACATCTCAAACACAACGTCTCTAATTTGGTCTTTGGATCAGAGGGTCATAAGGACCTTGAACACTCATTACACACAGCACTCTATGGAAAGGATTGTCAATGCTATGAGGAAAACCCTGATGTAAGGAACATCACAAAAGTCTGAAAGGATTTTACCACTGAAGGACTATACCATTATACTATCATTCTTACAGAAAAGGCAGTAAAAACCATTAAGCCCAGAACAAATTCCTGCTGGAGAAAACTATGTCTAGGTCTTGTGTATAACTTCACAGGATTTATGACTGAGCCAGGAAATCATGTATGAGATTGTGGATAAAAAAAAAAAAATGGTGGGTGAAGGTTTCAAGATATGAGTTGTGAAAAAATTCAAGAGCTAACAGACACCACACCAGAAGAAGTAACAGAGGATCAGTTGATGGAGGTGAGGACTTCCAAACCAGTGCCAGATATGAGGAAGAAGGCACAGAAGGGGCAGTGCCAGAAAACAAGCTGACATTAGGCAATCTGGCAGGAGGGCTCCCACTGTTCAAGACTGCTGTTGACTTCCTTTACAATTCTGAACCTTCTATTGCACAGGCACTAAAACTAAAAGCAAGGGGTAGACAGGATTGGTACCATCTAGAAACATTTTTGGAGAAATGAAAAGGCAAAAATGTTAAGATAGACGTTATAATGTATTTCTATAAATTTATATCAAATAGGTCTGCCTCAGCTTTCATCTCTTCGATCTCTTCCACCCTGTGCCACCTGAGACAACAAAAAAACCCAACTCTTCCTACTCAATCTACTCAACACCTACTGAATACTAAATAGGTTTTCTCTATATAATTTTCTTAATAACATTTTCTTTTCTCTGGCTGATTTACTACTGTAGGAACACAATATAATAATGCATATAACATACAAGTATAAAATTTATGTTAATTGGCTATTTAGTGCCAATAAATAGCACTAACATAAATAACATACAAGTATAAATAACAATAACAAGGATAAATAACATACAAGTATAAAATTTATGTTAATTGGCTATTTATGGTGTCAGTAAGGCTTTCAGTGAACAGTGGGCTATTAATAGTTAAGTTTTTGGGGGGGAGGGTAGGAAGTCAGAAGTTAAATGTAGATTTTTGACTGTGCAGGAGACCAGTGCCCTTAACTCCCCTCTGTCTATATATATACACAGAGGATGCCTAAAAAATGTATATGCATTTTAAGAGACATTATCTATGTATTGCTTTTCCAAGTTGAATTGAAGGAACCGTTACTAGTCAAGTGTACCCAGACATGCTACCACATACCCATTCTACCTGAAATTTGTACACGTCTAGAGAATGAATGTTTTACTTCCAACAAGATCTCTTAAAATGCATATACACTTTTTTGGCACTTCCACTATATATTTGTGTATATACATAAACATGTATATAGCTTAGGAAAAAAATCTAGACGAGTATCTATCAAATTATTAATCAAGAATACCTCTGGTATGAGACAGAAGTGGGAGCAACTTCACTTCATTTCATTTTCATTTTATATTTTTCTCACTGGAGCAACTGTAGGTACTTTTCCCCCTTATTGGGTTTTTTAGCATCTTCAAAATAACTTATTAAAAGAGAAAAAGAAATAAAGAACAAAGTTACTCTATCTAAATGTACATACTCTTTAAGTAAAACACGAATGCTCTGGAAGTTTATGTATGTAATAGGTGTTCATAAGGAAACACGGAAACTTACTGAAACATATGTACCAATGTCAAACGAGGAGAGGGTGCAGAGAAAGAAGAGGGCAAAGTTTCTGAGAACTGAAGGAACATTATCCAATTTAAGTTTGCTGAAAAAACTTAAATTCCAAAAGAATAAGTATGATTATTTGAAGGCACAGAAACCAGACAGAACACTACTTGAGTAGACTGGGTATCAGGTGAGGTCTCCATAGAACCTAGACGATTCTCCATGTAGTGACATGATGAGAATGTAACATGCATCATAGATTATAAAACGAAACAAATCCTAAGGGATAAAAATAGTAAAACAAAGGGGTATGAGGAAGAGCAAAATGAAGAGAAAGAGAAAGGGTTAAATCAGCGGTATGTTTTACACAGAAACTTACTAGTAAATCCAAGATTTAATGTTCAAATTTTAACTACCAGACGTCACTGCTATTTGCAATCCCTTAGGAAATGTATACTGAATGAATAAACAGATAAATGAACTTGAGTCTTCCTAATGAAGATTGGTATTTGAGTCATTTGGATCCTTGCTTATAAGAGAGAGAATGGCAAAAAGAGGGCCAATTTGTAACCAATGAAAAAGTTTTTAATATCAAGAGAGTTGGGGAATCTCATAAACCAACAATAGGACTACATGCCAATATATATTACCAACAAATGTCATCAGGATGGCAGAAGATATGGAGAAAGAAAACCAAGGGGTAGGGTAGCCAGATAGAAAATGAGAAATGCACAGTGAGCAGGACACAAACAGGAGTAAGATCACAAAACACCAACGTGCTGAACTGCTTTCCAGTGACTATTAGGAGGGTAAAGCTTTGGGAAGGAGAAGAAGAAAGGGGAAGGAATATGCAATTCAAAAGTTGGCCAGAAGTGCAACATTATGAAAATATTAAAAGGTTCAGGCTTCTGAGAAAACCTCTGCTTTTCCCCATCTACAATCGCTGAGAGGAATCACTTCATCAACACACATGCACATAGTCTACTTGTGCTTTCAAGGGGTGTAAAATGAATACAGACCTTGGTTGTCAACTGTAAAATGGTTTTGAATGCTCCTCCTGAATATTTACCACAAGGTTAAGGCTGGTAAATCTTACAATAGCAATAAGCAAAGGATTTCCAAATTTTTCAAAAGGTAGATCAAGAAAGAAAGAAGGCTTAGAATGCATTTCCCCAACAGAATGGTAAGCTTTAGGATGCTATAAATGGTAACATCGTATTCTATTTGTATCTACTGGTTATGAGAATGATAACTGAGAGACAATTAGAACACAGAATGTATCTGTATTAAGAAAACTCTATATGACATAGTAAGTTGCCACTTTTTCTTCTTCCTTAATATGTCACATACATATAATATTTTACTAGACTGATGGTAAGAAAATGTCTAAAGATCATGGAGATTGAGAAATTTATACTTTCAAGTATCCAAATTAAATAATTATGGTTGCAGCGAACAGAACATGTTGGAATGACTCATACAATAGGGCAGACAATAAAGACAGCCAATTATTCACCCAGTACTTATGTCTAAGAAATGTGTTCACACTCCCTATGACAGTTCCTGGGTTAGACAGCTGAAGTAACTTTCCTAAGCCAAGTAGTATAGTCAGTTACTGGTGTATGTTGCATACTAAAGATGGCCACCAAATTGTGGAAGCTCCTCCCACTGAGACTCCCTCTTCTTGAACCTGGGCTGGTCTATGACTATTCTGACCAACAGAGTGATGAAAGTGACACTGAGCCACCATTAGGCCTAACTTTGAAGAGGTATGGTGGTTCCTACATGAGCAGTGGTGTACAAGTCTAACTGTGCAGAGACTGCCATGCCATGATATATTAAAATATTAGCATTACCACTTAACATACCCAGTTTCTAACTATTAAGCTTTATCACACTGAATCAGCAGAATGCAAAGCTCCAGGAAAACATGGCTGACTGCCTGTTTACTGACACATGTACCCCATTGTCTAGCATGATACTTGGTACGTATGTCAGATGTCCAACAAACATTTGTTAAATGGATAAATAAGTAATACTACAAATATGTACAATAGTTCCCCCTTATCCTCAAGGCATATGTCCCAATCGCCTCCCTCCCCCAGTGGAGCCTGAAACTGTAAACTGAGGACCATACTGAACCCTGTATATATGTGCACTATGCTTTTCTTATGCCTGTGTACCTATGATAAAGTTTAGCTTATAAATTAGGCACAGCAAGAGATTAATAACAATAACTGATAATAAAATAATTATAACAAAATCTACTCAAGCTACGGGGTCATTATTAAGTAAAATAAGGGTTACTTGAACATAAGCACTATCTTGACATGGTCTGAGAAAGGAAATGGCTACTAAGTGACTTAACAGGTGGGCAGCATACACAGCCCAGATACACTAACTGCAAGGATGACTCACGTCCCGCGTGGGACTAAGTGGGATGGTGTGAGATTTCATCATACTATTCAGAATGATGTGCAAATTAAAACTTATGAATTGTTTATTTCTGAAATTTTCCATTTAATACTTTCAGACCACAGTTGACTGCAGGTAACTGAAGCTGCAGAAATAAAACTATGGGTAAGGGCAGGACCCTACTGTATTAGAAAAAAAAAGCTCAATCTTCTCTTACTACCTAAGAAGGCAAACATATCTCCAATGCATTGAATAGGAAAAAACCAAGACAGGAAAAACCCAAGCCTCTTTGTGGAAGAGGCTTTCACAATTAAAGACCAGCTTTCTGATTTCTCAGGTATCTTTAGTTTCCCCCTTTCTGTTGTAGAATCAGTTTTGTGATTATCTGAGTGGAAACACAAATTTCTCAATAAATATAGCTGTATGATACTAAGTTATAAGTCATAGTACAAAAATTGACAGCATCTTCCATTGCCTGGCTATGCCTGCATGCTCCATCAACAGACAAGAGTTTCCCTGCCTCAGATACTATATTTCCAATTCCTGAGGGTAATTTTAATATGTTTTATACCTTGGCAAATATAGCATACTTTAATTTTTATTTTGAAAGAAATAAAAAAGAGGGGGGGGGGGGCACCTGTGGCTCAAAGGAGTAGGGCGCCGGCCCCATATGCCAGAGGTGGTGGGTTCAAACCCAGTCTTGGCCAAAGAAAAAGAAAAGAAAGAAAAGGATTTTTTTCCACCCTCATTCTTGTGCATTTACCTGGATACTTTAGGAATAAAAACCCTCTTCTGAAAAATTCACCATGGAATGATGGTTCGTGCCACATGAACTATGGTGGATGTGATAAAATGCAAATGTTGGTTTCCTGAACACTAATTCATCAAGAAAAAAGTCAATCCTAAGGCAGGATGTGTGGACCAAACTGAGGATAATAAAACCACATTGTAAAAGATTGGTTTTTTAAGTACTAAAAAGCTTCTGGTGCAAGTGAATTCTATTAGCCCAGGTAGGACTATGATGGGCTAAGGAAAAGCCGTGTAGCAGATTCAGTATAGGAGGCAAGGTGCAATAACAACAGTGAGGTCAAAGGAGGTCAAACTCATCTCAAGGCAACTGAGCAGGCCAACACCAGCAAAGAAAGAGGAAGAAAACAATGCGAGAGATTCTGCTGTGTTAGAATTTAGATCATTGAGAAGAAAACCCTCATCCCCAAATGAAGACTGTGTACAGTCTGCCAGAAAGGGATTTACTTCTCCAAGAAACAAAACACTAAGAGAAATCAGTAGGTGTTGGCAGAAAATAAAAGCCTAGGTGGAAACGTGAGGCAAAAAGGGGCCCAAAGACACAAAGGGTAGAACCCCAGACGAGTGTGCTCCTGTTCCTTGGCTATAAAGATGATGCGTTGAGCCTTACCACCTGCCTCTTTTTCTCTCACGTGGTTCTAAATTTGGGTGAAGAAAAGGACAGCTATATCCAATTTGAGGTGCTGTAATGTGTAAAGGGTGCATCTTAGAGTTGACAAAACACAGTCATTTGATACACTAGTATTGCAACTTGCTAATTTGTGAGTGTTCATACGTAAGAAACAGAGAGAAGGGACAGAGAAAGAAAAGGAATAAGAGGAAGAGGGGGCGTTGACAAACCACTGAAGTCCAACTATCAATTATCCAAATAAGGGCTTATCTATAAAAAATCATTAGTTGTCCCTAAACAGTAGCTCTGCTTCAGTTTCACTTCTAAAATCAACATTACCAATCCTTTTGTTTTTTTCCTATTGGAATACAATCTTTAGTTCAGCAGTGTCTGGAAGTTATGGGAAGTTATCAATATACACACTCAGGCTTATCAGCCAGGATAAGTTTTAAACTCTGTAAACTTTCGATTACTTCCCTACAATTCTATAAAAACTGCTGAGATTAGTGTTTCGCATCAATCTCATTGCAATGCTATTCATTCAAAATATGACATGGGAAAAATAAAAGAATTGAGAAAAAACAGAGACTAGTTTACAGTTTGATTTTTACACTGAGACTTCATTAGTTTGATTGAAGTGTTTGTTATGAGATTCCTGAATGTCAGATGGACCCACATTAACTTTAAATTCAAATCCATTCACAGGCATATATAAATGAGGTTTAGATGTTTATTCTTATTATTTGTTCTCACCTTTCTTAAAATACGGCATCCTAAGAATTTTCCAAATAACAAGATATTGAATTTTATATTATTTTTTGTATGAAGTACTTCCCTGCAAAGCACGATGCATATTATAAGTGAAATATTCTGATATGAACATACGTGATACAGCTCCTTATGATCTAAGTACGGGCAGAGATCTAAATGAATACATCATGAAAGATTTATTTTTAAAAAGTGTTCTTCCAACTTTTAGATCATAGGGGTAATCTAGTTTACATTTGTATTTTTTGGTGCCATCGATATATTATTAATAAACATATAGGAAGAACACTACAGACTTGGAATAGTATTTTATGAAAGTTTCAAATTTAGATAAGGGAACTTTGCATTAATTATCAAAATTACGATACCAATAAAAACTATTGATGGGCACTAAGGGAAAAGTGATCAGACACATACCAGGGATCTATTAAAGAAGAAGTCATACTTTTATACTCTTCTTGGACATATTTTCTGTACAAAAATGGAAAGTTTATAAATTCTTCAATGTAACACAGAGTCAACTGGTAGCTAGTAAAGTCTATAAAAAGAAATAATTTGCTTTTGGTAATTTTAGAATATCTTTAAAAAGCAGAAGTGCTTAATTGTAATACATTCCCATGTTAAACTGAATGCTTTTCTGCCATTATTTAAACATCCAGAATCAAATTACTAATCATGGCTACAACTTCCAAACACTGTAAAATAATTCTGTTCTTTTCTTATCAATGCATTTTCATTTTTCCTAGAACTAATTACCTTTCAACAAATGATTCAGAGATGTCAAAAGGACTCTCAGGGAATGTTTCGAGAGGTCCCAGTTTCCTGAATTATAGCCTACAACATCTGCTTAGCAATCTGGCAAGTAGTATGAAGCCAAAACAGTGTATCTCATATACTGTAGTTGTATCTGACCTCAAGAATGTGACAGCTGGCTACCTGCCTGTAAGTTTATACTGTAAAAATCTAAAATTCTGCATGCAAGAGACACTAGTAAAAACAAGTGTGCCAACAGTAGAAGCACGGTGCATATAAGGAAAACAAGTTGCTTTAAGAAAGTAAAATTGTTGACTTTTTCATGACAAAGAATGTAGAAAATATTGTTAAAAGAACTTACAAAAAATGAAGAATATAACTTGGTTTTCCTTACATCTCAGGAAAAAAACAAAATAAATGTAAAATGTTAAACGTGTTCTAAAGCTGGAGGAAATAAATTTAAAAATTAAGTTGGACCCTCTAAGAAATAAAGCAGTTCAAATACAAACTCTCAGAAGCATTCTAAGGTAGAATCAGAAAAATCAAGTTTATCAGCTACAAAAGTACAAATTAATTCTATTCAAAATGGCATCAGCATTTATAAACCACTTGATCTCTACTCTTAGCCTAGGCATGACCACATCAGCTGGAGGCTGTTCATAATTGGGCTGTCAAGTACTGCAAGTAAACCGTGTTCTGGCATCAGAGAGAGCGGCCCTCTCAGCCTATCTTCACTCATCAAAGAGGTGACGATGCTTCCACCACCAGATAAGAAATGAGTCAGTCAGTCCAATCTACATTCAAATTGATCTTGGGATTTTTAATTAGTCCCAAATTCAGAAGTCTAGAAACACAGCAATACTTTATTACCTCCAGGATCACACCAGTTACTAATAAAATATATGTAACGTACAAGATGGCTTACTGGAAAGGGAATTTGAAATTTCCCATGTCTACCATGTTTTCATGGAATTCCAAATTATTTCAAAGTTGATTATAAATATACTTGACCATATGAAATGATGACAAAGTATTTTTTATGATAATGTTAACTGTATAGTCATAATAAGCACAAGAGAGACAAGTAATAAGCTATGAAACTGGAAGTGGTATTAGATACAATAGTGGAAGCCTGAAACGACAATGTCCCAGTTACCTGGCGGCCAGACACGCAGTACGGCAAATGCATAATGTTCCTGAACCCAGGAAAGTACATCTAACCAGCCACACCGACTTTCAATTATCACATGGTAAAAGATACACCAGTAGCTAAAAACAACTCTTATGGAAATTGTCCTAAAATAACTCACGAATAACATATGAAAATAGTAAGAAATTCCAACACGCAGAGAGTAAGAAGGCGGCTTTCAAACAGAAAAATAAGAACAGAGGCGACGAGGTAAGGGTACCAGCTGAGCTCAAAGAATGGCAAGAACTTCAACTGAAGCACAAAAATACACATGGAAGAGAAAAGCCCAGCTCTTTGATATCACTTACAAGTACCCTTTGTTTGCATCTCAGCTGGGGTTAGTTACGATACTCCTCAAATGTATTAATCTCTGAATTACCATATAGAATATCTTCTAATTCAGCAATATTCTCTTTGTCTAGTGAACTTTTTATTAAAGTATTACCTACATACTGAAAAGTGCACAAACACTACATCTACTGCTTAATAAATCTTCACAAAGTTAACACTTATAGCAATCAGATTTTAAAAAATACTACCAGCACCGCAGAAGTCCCTAGGACAAAGCCACCCATCCCTGTAAGTTTAAACTCTATCCCGATTTCTAACCCCATGGATTAGTTGTTAATGTTTTAAAACTTTTAATAAATGAAAGCACACAGGGTGTACTCTTCGTGATTGCCTCCTTCGTTTCAATGATAAGCACAAGAGGTTCCCGCATATTGTTGCATGCAGTTGTAAGTTTATTCATTCTTACTGCAGTAAAATATTCCATTGTATAAATACAGCACAATTTGAATTTATATTTAGAATTAAGAATTGGAATAGAGGCTCGGTGCCTATAGCTCAACGGGCTAAGGCGCCAGCCACATACACCTAAGGTGGTGGGTTCGAATCCCCAGCCCGGACCCGCCAAACAACAATGACGGCTGCAACCAAAAAATAGCCGGGCGTTGTGGCAGGCGCCTGTGGTCCCAGCTACTTGGGAGGTGGA
>CAUYQS010081529.1:0-25057 GCA_963574585.1 Otolemur crassicaudatus
ATAAGGAAAAGGTTAAATCTTGGGCATCAGCAAAAATCACAATAGAGAACAAATGGTTAGAAATATTTCATCATTTTGAAACAAACCATGTTCCATATAATAATGCACTAAAAATTGTGGGATACACGCGGTCCTTACCAGGAACTAATGCTGTGACTGAACGTGTTTTTTCTACGGTAAATAAAGTGTGGACATCAGAAAAAACAAAATTAAGTGTTGAGACTTTTTAAAAGCCATTTTATGTGTGAAATATAATTTAAATAATTCTTGTGAAAAATTTCATGACCTTTTAAACAATGAGAGCAATCTACTAAAAAAAATTCACTCAAATGAGAAATATGCCAAAGAATAAAATAATACTATACATAATTTTTTAATGTATTATATTTGTAAATTATACTTATGTTGAAATTAAAAAAAATATATTACAATACTATTTTTGTGTTCTATGAAAATTTTTGTTGCTCCACATAGACCAAATTTTTAATTAAGAACCCCCCCCCCACCGTGGTCAATGGTGTCCCACTTTACCAATGTTAAAATCTGGTCACCTTACATATGCCTCACACTCAGGACTCTTAGCTCCTGGAGGTGGGGCTTTGTCTTTCTTCTCTCTCCTGAATTTCCAATGTCTGACTCCTAGTAGATACTCAAGAATGTTTTCTAATTTAAAACATCTTTATGAGCCTAGTACTTCTGCAGATTTTAAGCCTACAAAATTAATAGATATTGATAATTGTATACAGACTCACCTCACATTCACACATGCAATTTTCCCTTGGTTTTTGCCCTTTCTGTTCCGTATGTTTGGGAGCTGGGGGAGAGTGCATCCAAGCCTAAGGATTGGATTGGGGAATCATTCTGTACCTCATCAGTCTGTTAATCCTACATGCCTGTGGTGATAAACCTCAGAAAATCCAGATAATCCTATATAGTATTCAGAACGAGCTGGAAAGAGCTGTAAATACATATCAAACTGTCAAATGCCATTATCATTTAGACAACTTTGCAGTTTCTTACAAATTATGTTAGGATATCCCAGCCTCACAAACTCTTTCCAAGCCTTTTCCCAGTTTCCTCGTTATTCCTGTTATTTTCTATGCTCTTGTTCTGTCTCCCGAGCTCTCTCCCATTTCTCCCTTTTCCTGCTGCTTTTTCCTTTTAATTAATTTATTTTTGGACATTTCCCTTCAGTTTTGCCTCTGTCATCCTGTCCGACATGTCCTTTCTCCCTTTTTCTTCTCTCATGTCCTTCCCTCCTTTACTGCATTTCCCTTTGGGGGACGCTTCCTTCCGTCTCTCTGCATTCTCTTCTTCCAACCTCTGCTCCTAGTGTAGTACTGGGAATGCTTGGCTATGTGTGTGTGCGTGTGTGTGTCTGTGTTGGGGGGAAGTTGCCCAAGGGCCACAGTAGTAGCCAGTGTTCTGTGCAGCCCTGTTTATTCTAGATCAGCATCCATATGACTCACAGGCAGGGAAAGCATTTGAAATTCCACAGATAAGCAAATAATTCTTGGCAGTTTCAAAATGAAAGCAACTGCACTGCCAAAAGGCTTCTGTTTACCACACAAAACAAATGTTGTTACTATTTCAATTCCAAAAAAGCATCTTAAAAGCATCCTTTCACGAGAACATTGTTCTAGCCTTTATGTCTAATTAGATGTAAAGAAAATCTTTTGTTATTTTTGCTACACAATTTAGGCTTGGCTAATAACCAGAGATAAATAATAGTTTACCCCTGCTGGGTTCTGTAGCAACACTCTTCTGAATAAAATAAGTGCACGTGTGCACTACAAATCCTGGGAAAGGCCTCTTTTCTGTGCTTATTTCTCTTTCATCCTTGTCCTGATTTCTTTCCTTTCATAGTAATCTTTCCTTCTTCCTTCCTTTCTTTTTTTTTTTTTTTTTTCCAATTCAGGAACTTGGTAGTATAGTTTTCATAAATATTTGTGGGAGAACAGCCTAGTGTTGTTTTTTTTTTTTTTTCTCTATTCTGCATATGTTTTGACCTGGAGCATGCCTCTAGTCGATGGCTTCTTTAGTTGTAACTTATCTATTATGTTGAGACTGGATGAGATGGGGTAGAAGTATCAAGGTAGGAAGACAACTGGCTTATACTGTATTGGCAAAAGACGTTGCACCAGTGAGGTTTTTGTTTGTTTGTTTTGATATATACTTGTACAGTCTCCTCTCCTGCCTCGAGGGTGCTGTTTGTTCTATTTACCTACAGTTTTTTTTCCTTTTATTAAGTCATATACACATAGATCATGAATACATTTATGCATTTGTGGGGTACAATGTGTTGACATTTTATACAATTTGGAGTGCTTATATCAAACTAATCAACACAGCTTTCACCTCATTTACTTAGTTATTATGTTAAGACATTTATGTTCTATTCTTGATAGATTTGACTTGTACCCTTGCAATATGCTCCATAGGTGTGCTTCCCCCATTTACCCTCCCTTTATCAAACCTCTCTCCTTCCCTCCCATTCCCCTCCACTTCTCTCCTTCATCCTAGGCTATAGTTGTGATCTATCTTTCATAAGAAAGTGTGAGTAATTATAAATTGGTTTCATAAAAGCACTGAGTAGATTGGATACTTTTCTTCCATTCTGGAGATACTTTACTAAGAAGAATATGTTCCATCTCCATCCATGTAAACGTAAAAGAGGTAAAGTCTCTATCTTTTTAAAGGCCGCATAGTATTCCATGGTATACATATACCACAATTTATTAATCCATTCATGGGTGGATAGGTACTTGGGCTTCTTTCATGACTTGGCAATTATGAATTGAGCTGCAATGAACAATCCGGTGCAAATATTTTTGTTGCAAAGTGATTTTTGGTCTTTTGGATATACACCTAGTAGAGGAATTGCAGGATCAAACAAGTCTACTTTTAGATCCCTGAGTGTTCTCCAATCTTCTTTCCAAAAGGAACACATTAGCTTGCATTCCCGCCAGCAGTGCAGAAGTGTTCCCTTTTCTCCACATCCACGCCAACATCTCTGGTTTTGAGATTTTGTTATGTTGGGCTACTTTTACTGGAGTTAGATGATATCTCAAAGTGATTTTGATTTGCATTTCTCTGATGATTAAAGATGATGAGCATTTTTTTCATGTGTCAGTGAAGCTTCTGTTCAAGTCCCTTGCCCATAATGAAATGGGGCCACTTCTTCTTTTCTTATTAACAAGTTTGAGTTCTCTGTGGATTCTTGTTATCAGATCTTTGTCAGAAGCACAATCTGCAAATATCCTCTCCCATTCTGAGGGCTGTATATTTGCTTTACTTACCATGTTCTTAGCAGTGCACAAGGTTTTAGTTTGATCAGATCCTAGTCATGTATTTCTGGTATTGCTTCAATTGCCCAGGGAGTCCTCCTCATAAACTATTCTCCCAGGCCAATTTCTTCAAGTGTTTCTCCTGCACTCTCTCGAAGAATCTTTATCATTTCATGTCTTAAATATAAGTCTTTTATCCATTGAGAGTCAATTTTTGTTAGAAGTGAAACATGTTGCACCAGTTTCAGTCTTCTACAAGTTGCCAGCCAATTCACCAAGCACTATTACTTAAATAGACAATCTTTTTCCCAATTTATATTTTTCATAGGCTTATCAAACATCAAGCGATGATAAGTGTCTGGATTCATCTCTTGGTTCTCAATTCTGTTTCATATATCTACCTTTCTATTTGTGCCAGTTTCATATATCTACCTTTCTATTTTTGTACCACTTGAAGTCTGGTAGCATGATTCCTCCTGATTTGTTTTTATTTCTGAGTAATGTCTTGGCTACTCAAGATTTTTTTTCTGTTTCCATATAAAATAAAGTACTGATTTTTCCAGATCTTTAAAGTATGACAGAGGTGCTTTAATAGGGATTTCATTAAATCTGTAGATTGCTTTGGGTAGTATAGGCATGTTAACAATGTTGATTCTTCTCAGCCATGAGCATGGTATGTTTTTCCATTTGTTAACATCTTCAGCTATTTCTTTTCTCAGATTTCATAGTTTTCTTTATAGAGATCTTTCATATCCTTTGTTAGGTACACTTCCAGATATTTCATCTTCTTTGGCACTACTGTAAAAGGAATAGAATCCTTGACTGTTTTTTTCAGCTTGACTATTGTTGATATATATAAATGCTACTGAATGTGAGTATTGATTTTGTATCTTGAGATGCTGCTATATTCCTTGATTATGTCTAATAGTTTTGAAGTTGAGTCCCTGGGGTTTTCCAGGTATACAATCATATTATCTGTGAAGAGTGAAAGTTTGATCTCCTTTGAGCCTATATGGATACCCTTGATTGCCTTCTTTTGCCTGATTGTGATGGCTAAGGCTTCCATTACAATGTTAAATAGCAGTGGAGACAATGGACAACCTTGCCTGGTTCCTGTTCTGAGTGGAAATGTTTTCAATTTTACTCTATTCAGTATAATATTGGCTGTGGGTTTGCTCTAGATGGCCTATATCAGTTTAAGAAATGTTCCTTCTATACCTATTTTCTTAAGTGTTCTGATCATAACAAGGTGCTGGATATTGTCAAAAGCTTTCTCTGCATCAATTGAGAGAATCATATGGTCTTTGTTTTTTATTTAGTGTATGTGATGTATTATATTTATAGATTTACATATATTGAACCAGTCTTGAGACCCTGGGTGGTGTATAATTTGTTTGATGTGTTGCTGTATTCTGTTTGCTAGTATCTTATTGAATATTTTTGAATCAATATTCACTAGTGATATTTGTCTATAATTTTCTTTTCTTGTTGGGTCTTTTCCTGGTTTGGGGATCCAGGGTGATGTTTGCTTCATAGAATGTGTTGGGAAGTATTTTTTCTTTTTCTATGTTTTGGAAAAGGTTAAGTAACATAGGGGTACTATTTCCTCCTTAAAGGCTTGGTAGAATTTTGATGTGAAGCCATCTGGTCCTGAACTTTTCTTTCTGGGGAGAATTTCATATAGTTGATGCTACTTCAGAACTTGAGATAGGCCTGTTCAACATTTCCACTTCTTTCTGGCTAAGTCTAGGAAGGTGGCATGCTTCCAAGTATGGTCTGTTTCCTTCAGATTTTCATATTTCTAAGAATAAAGGTTTTTGTAGTATTCATTAAGGATTTTTTTAATTTCTAAGGAGTCTGTTGTTATCTTGCTCTGTCATTTCTGATTGATGAAATTAGAGATTTTACCCTTTTTTTCCTGGTTAGGTTAGCCAAAGGTTTATCTTTTTTACTGACCTTTTAAAAAACCCAACTTTTTGATTTATTGATCTGTAATTCTTTTGCTTTCAATTTCATTTAATTCTGCTCTAATTTTGGTTATTTCTTTCTTCTGCTGGATTTGCAGTTAGAATGTTCTTCCTTTTCCAGTTGCTTGAGATGTCCCATTAGGTTGTTGACTTCCTCTCTTTCTGTTCTCCTGGGGAAGGCTTGCAATGCTATTAATTTCCCTCTTAGGACTGCCTTTGCAATATCCCAGAGGTTCTGATACTTCATGTCTTAATTATCATTTTGTTCCAAAAATTGGGTAAATTCCTTCTTAATTTCATTTATGACCCAGCTATCATTCAGCATAAGGTTATTTAGTTTCCATGTTTTTATATGAGTATGCGGATTCTTGTTACTGAGTCCAACTTTTATTCCATGATGGTCCAATAAGATACAAGGAATGATTTCTATTCTTTAAAATTTGCTGAGGTTAGACTTGTGACCCAAGATGTGATCAATTTTGGAGTATGTTCCATGGGATGATGAGAAGAATGTGTATTCGGTTTTGTTAGGATGAAGTGTCCTGTAGGTGTCTGTTAAATCCAATTGTTGAATAGTTAAGTTTGAGTCTACCATTCCTTTGCTTAATTTCTATTTTTTTATTTATAGGGCAAACTTTATTGCTTAATTTCTTATTGGAGGATCTATCCAACACTGCCAAAGGGGTGTTAAAATGTCTAACTATTATGGTAGTGGGGGATATCGAGTTGCTCATGTCTGTTAGGGTCTCTCTTATAACTTAAGAAGCATTCTGGTTGGGTGCATGAATGTTAATAATTGAAATCTCATCATGTTGAGTATTTCCCTTAATAAATATGAAGTGACCATCTTTATCTCTCCATACTTTTGTTTAAAGCCCATTGTATCTGTGAAAAAAATTGCAATATCTGCTTTTTTCTGCTTTCCATTTACCTGAATTATAGATGTCCATCCCTTCACTCTGAGTCTATATTTATTTATTTTTTAATGTAAGATAAGATTCTTGTATGCAGCAGATATCTGGCCTGAGTTTTTATATCTAGTCAGCTAACATGTGCCTCTTAAGAGGGCAATTTAAGCCATTCACATTAATTGATAAGTCTGGTAGTATTTTGGGTGTCAAATTTCTTGAAAGTCCAGTGGACATTTTTAATCCTTTTGCCACTGTGGAAGTTGGAATTTGATCAAAAGTTTCTGAGTGAATTTACTTTGGTGGTAGAGCATTGTGCTGGTCATTGTGAGGATGGGTCTGAGGATATCCTGGAGAACTGGTTTAGTTATGGCAAATTTCTTCATCATGTGAATGTCATCAAAATATTTAATTTCTCCATCACAAATGAAACTCAGTTTAGCTGGATACAGGATCCTGGGATGAAAGTTGTTTTGTTTTAGGAGTTGAAGGTTGATGACCATCCTCTTCTGGCTTGAAAAGTTTCAGCAGAGAGATCTGCAGTCATTTGAATATTCTTCCCCTTGTAGGTTATGGTTTTCTTAAGACTGGATGCTTGCAGAATTTTCTCCTTCATATTAACTTTGGTGAAGTTAATTATAACGTTTCTGGGAGATTCTTTATTTGGATTGAGTCATGCTGGGGTTCTGAAACTGCTATCTGAATTTCAGAATCTCTTGCCATATTTGGGAAGTTCTCGATTATCTCTTAGAATAGAGCATCGGAACAAGCTTGTCACCTTGCAGAATTCCTATAAGGTGGATATTGGCTTTTTTGGAGTTGTCCCACAGCTCTCAGAGAGAATGATCCCTTTTTGCTCTCCACTTTGCTTCCTCTTTGAGCATTTGGGAACATTCACAATCTTTGTCTTCAACATCAGAAATCCTTTCTTCTGTCTGCTCCATTCTGATTACTGAGGGATTCTACTGTGTTTCTCATATCTTGGAGGGCTGCAACTTTTTTTCCTCAATATGTTAAAACTGTTGGTGATTTTTGTCTTTGAATTCATTGAATTCTTGAGAAAACTTTTGAATTATTCCTAGAATTTCTAATTCCAACTTTACTTCCATTCTGTTAATCTTATTTGCCATCCAAATTCTAAACTTGATTTCTGACATTTCAGTCATTTGTTTATGAATGGGATCTTCTGGTGTGTCTACTTTGTTGTTCCTTGGGGGAGTTGGTCTACTCTGATTATTCATGTTGGAAGAGTTTTCCCTCAGATTCTGCCCCATGATTATTATTGACCATTTGGCTAGATAAGCAGTTAAAGTGAAATTGGATTGGTGGCTCCTGGAATTGTGATTAACCAGCCCTTTGCCACAGAGTTGGGACTAGTGACTGCAGCTTTTCCCCTACAGCTTTTCAGAGGACCCCCATACAGTACTGCAGCCTGAGACTCTGGGGATCTGCTTGGTGTGGTGGAGCTAGGTGGCTCTGTTTTGTAGTCAGTTGGTCTCTGTCCAATCCTAGTAGATCAGGGACTCTGGGTTGAAGTCTCAGCTGTTGGGAAATACAAGCAACTAAGACACCCCACTCCCCACAGACAACAACTGGAAGAGGAAAATCGAACCTTCCCACTACAGCACAACCAGGGTACCACCTTGGAGGGTCCTCGAGTGATTGGCCCAGGTCAGGAGTTCCAAACCAATTGTCCCAGTCAACACCAAATCTCAAGTGAGAAAATTCAAAAGGTTTGCAGCAACTCGATAGCAGGGGTCTCCTGGCAGTTTAAGTGTAGCTCGCTCTGGTGCTCCATGGAGTTAGAAAGGCCCACCCAGCAAATGAGTTAGTCTAGGGAGGTTGATGCCTCCTTCCCCTCCTTGCACCTCTGTCACACCCAGTCACTAGTACCCCCACAGGGCTGTGGCCCAGTTCCGTCCAATGTGCAAATGTGTCAGGGATTTGCATCTGCCAGTGACATAGGGAGATCAATGTCTCCTTGGCTATGCTGCTGCACTCTGCGACCAGCTGGCAGGTGAAGCTGAAGGCTGACTACCTCAGGTGCTCAATGGAAGCTGGGAATGTCATTCAGCTTCCCAGACTGATGCTGCTGCCATTTATATTCTTGCAGAATTTGCATTTCTGTCCTGGCTGTGTTCCACCATGGGACAGGCTTTTTTGACTTTAATGAACCTGTGACTTAGCCCCACCCTGTGCCACTGTCACTGTGCCAATTCTTGCATAGCTGGCATCTCTGTCTCCACTGCACTCTATGTTGGGGTAGGTGTGATTAGAGCTCACAAAGGGCTCTCAGTTCCTGCCCCACCCTGGGCTGATGCCACTGCCACTGCCAATCTCATCCTGGCTATGTTCTACTGGAGGCTGGGTGCCTCTTGGGCTCACAAAAGCAGCAATTTGGACTCAGCCGCACCCTGGGATTATGCCGACTCTTTGTGTGGGCATATTCTAGTCTCAGTCACTGCTGTGCCCCATCTGGGCAGGTACCACTTAGGACCCTTTGTTCCTGGGGCCTGAGTTTTGATGACAGATCTGTTCCACCAGTGGCTACCCTGGAGTAGAGGCCCAGCTTCCTCTGGTTGCTAAGAGAGATGGGAAGTGTTTTTTCAAAATATCATCAAGAGTATGAGCCCTTTTGTTCCTGTTGCCACCACTGTGCTCTGCCACAGGGTACCATTTCCCCCTCTCCCATTTGGATCCCTCACCCCACAGTCCCTGTTTTACACCCATGCCATTGATTTAGCACAGAATGTGGTAGCCCAGCCTTGACCGTACCTCTCAAGATAATTGACCAAGAATCTGGACTCCATGGGGGACAGGCTTCCAGAACTCAGAGTGGGAGTGGTGGGGGAGTTCAGAATTGTGGGTAGACTATATGTTCAGTTTTATACCAGGTGGGAGAATGCTGAGGCACTCAAGCAGGTCCTCTCTGGGGAAGGAGATCAGGTTTTTAGTGGCTCTGTCCTGTGGGATAAAATAAGAAGTGATCTGAACTCTGCTCACTTGTTTGTAGAAAGTACACTGCAAGCCATTCTCATGGGAGCTGTTCTCCTATCCACTTGAAGATGGGTTTTGTATCTATTGTTTGTTTCCTTAGGGTAGCTAGCTTGCCTTAGCAGGGGTGATGTGTGCTCTTCAATGTTTTCTCTTGGCTCAGCTCTAAACCATCAGCTTACTTGATAAACTTCTGTCCTTTAACTCTCCTTTTGGAGGGGAGCCTCTATGGAAAGCTGGCTCCAGTTAGCCATTTTGCCTCCTCCCCTAATTTATTTTTTGATATAGGCAAAACATTCTGTTTGCTCTGAAGACAGTGATTATCTCTGTTTTTCACTCTACTTGTTTTTGGTACTGATATCCAAGATGGATAGGCTGGCTGATGTGTGGCAAATACCCAGAACCCTTGACATACACCAACTGGAGGTAAGGCAGCACATAGCTAAGTCAGAAGGCCTGGGCTCTTGTTCTGACTTGAACACACACTTCCATTTGGCCTTCAGCAAGTTCCTTGACTATTCTGTGTCTTTTTTGTTGTTGTTTGCCTTAGATAACTGGCATTCTTAATATGGAGTCAAATAAGATGGTCTTCTTGAAATATTTGAAGGAAAATTTTAAGTACTATTTGAACATAAGTTTTATTCTGCTATGGAGATAAAATTGTATGTATTATTTGATGCTCTGTCAATTTCAGAATACATATGTTTCCACTGGAGTGAGCATCCATCATCTTTTTGAGAAATAAGTGACCTAAGAATGCATTGTGTGACTTCTCAACTCCAAACCCCTATTATTGATGTTTCTGCATTGTCTCCTCAGAGTAATAATTAAAGTAGGCTCTACTGTGCCTATTTTCCAGATGAGGAAACTGAAGATCAAATAAATTTTTGAATTGGTTATGAATTTATAACAAATAATGAGGATTGCATTCCAGGGTTGTTTGGCTCTAATGCTGATGCTTTTTTTTTTTTTTTTTAAATACCTTAACATTTATATACCTCAATGTCTTAACCATTTTGTGCTGCTATGACAAAGTACTATAATATGGCTTATTTATAAAGAATCAAAGTTTATTTCTCATAGTTTGGAGGCTTAGAAGTCCAAGATCAAGGCAGCATCAGGTTTAATGTCTCACGAGGGCCTGTTCTTTGCTTCTAAGCTGGCGTTTTGAACACTGAACTCTTCAGAGGGGAGGAAAGAAACTCTATCTTCATGTGGCAGAAAAATGGAAGAGACAAAACCCATTCCTGTAAGCCCTTTTTATAGTGGTATTGATTTAATCATGATAGCAGACCCTCATGACTAAACACCTCACCTCAGACGCCCCTTCCAACACTGTTACACTGGGGGGGATAAAGTTTCCAACACATGAATTCCAGGGAGGACAATAACATTCAAACAATGGTATAAACCAAAAATAAAATTCTAAATCCCCTAACTGACTGAACAGAACTCTCTCTTGGCCAAAAGGACCCGAGAGAAACCTTAAAATGTAAATTTCCAGTTATTGCAGGATGAGAGGTCAGACATACTGTAATGTACATCCCACCCCTTTTACATTTAAGATAAAACAACTGATCAGTATTATGTTAAAATGGAGATCATAAAACCAACCGAATAGACTCTTTGTGCCAAAAAGACACCAAATTATACATAAGACCTAAGAGCATGCCAGGCAATGATACTTAACAGGTTCCTCTGACCCCATTTGCTCTCTCAACCTCACTCTAGCATAGTATCACGGACGGATCTATTTTAACTGAGGTGTGTTAAACATTTCTTCCTGCTGGAAGCTGTTAGATAAAGTCTTACTCCTTTAACCAATTCTAAATTAAAGAAACTCTGAATTTACTTATGACCTATAAACCCCTGCTTCAAGAGATTCTGCCTTTTGGGGCCAAATCAATATATAATCTCTATGTATTGATTTACTACTTTGTCAGTAAATCCTGCTTTCCTGAAATGTATAAAATAGACTTTATTGGGACCACTTACTTGGGCCATGGGTGTGTTGGGTTTGTGATTTTACTGTGCCATGGCCAGTCGTACCAGGTCAGAATAAATCTCTTTAAAAGATTTTATGGAGCTTGGGTTTCCATCAGCAGTAGCATCAGTTGTGTATTTCTTATTCCTACCATCTTGCTACTGTGCTTAATAAATTAGATTAGTCTATCAAAATAAATTTATCCCATCTTAGGCCCCTCTTTGTTTTTCTGATACTTTTTGAAACTTGGTTTCTTTTCCATTAGTACACCAGCAAGCTGCCTTTCAATTAAGGGAAATAGCAAAGATAATACTAGATCACGTGTGTTAATTTTATATTGCCTAATTATAAGGTATGCTGTTTAGTTTTGAAAGCCTGAATATGTTTGGCAATATTTACCAGACAAAAGTACAACAGCCATGGCAATTTACTTGTTTAAATAAATAATAATTTAAATAAAGAATTAAATCAAAATTAGATAATTTAAATCATTTTAATTGACTCACTTCATAAACATGTACTTATAATACTAAGCCAAGTAGAGGCAGAAATGATTTTATGTTGTTTAGCTCATGCTAGGTAAGTCAAGAACAATGCCCAAATTAGAGGGTAGAACAGTGCTCTGAAAGCTGCTTGTTACCATTACGCATCTTTCTTGCAGGCTTAGGGGAAGGATACCTCAAAGTTATCCTTGCTCTGTGTGTATATTATGTCTTCTTTGAATTGGTAAAGTTAAATTCCTCTAAATCAATACCTTTTAATGTAATTGCTTTTCTCCTTCCTTGCGATATCCTATGGGGCAGTAGCGATAATTATTAAGACTATGGAGGACTGCTTTGTGGGGCAAGGAATTTTTTTGTGTTTGCCATCTGGTTTGTCACTGATTTTAGATGAAGGGCTAACGTAGCTTGCTAACAATTGTAAAAGGAGATGCAGTGGTACAAGCAGCGATAGTAGAAGTTTAAGAGTAGTAGTGGCTGCTGCTATAGTAGGGCTACTGGTGATAGAAGACAACACCGGGAGGGATGGCTGCCTAATCCTGCCTTTCTTCTTTTTCTTAAAAATTATTTTTAATTGAAAGATAAACTTTTATGTATTTGTCATATATGACATGATTTTTAAAGTATATACATGTGTATCTATGCAGAATGACAATATTTAGCTAATTAATATAAGCATTACTTTAGATAATTATCATTTTGGTAGTGAGAACACTTAACATCTACTCCAGGCATAGAAAGACAAATATTGTATGATCTCATTTATACGAGGTATTATTATACAGCAGGGTGGATCTCTGTTGGTGATATCCGTGGGCTTCTGTACTTGGTCCATTGATCCAGGAGTAATAAATATCCTGAGTCAAGTTGGAGCAATTAAGTGTTCCTTGCTAGGAATCCGAAATCTGGAACAGAGAGCACGTTTGAGGTTATGTGGCATCAACACTGATGATGCAGAGCCCTGTACTCATGGCCTGCAAAGTGACCTTCATTGCTGTGTCCAAATTGATTCTCTCATTTTTCTACCATATCATTCAAACTGCTGCTCTGTCCTCCCTTTTGGGGGGGGGGATTAACCTACTCAATTCATTTGTTTGCAAGCAAAAATATCTTAATCATGATGATGATAATTATAACAACATTATTGAGCTCTTAGCGTAAGTAAGCACTGGTTTATCTCATGTTTTGTATCATCATTTTCACTAAAATCTTAAGGGGTGGACACTAATTGTTATTCCTATTTATCAGATTAGGATACTGAGGCTACAGAAATTAAGTAATTTAATCAAGGCTTGCTTGCACTAAAGGCCAGTCTGGATCTAGTTTTCTGATGCTGTGGTTATCTTAGCAAATATGCTGTGTTCACATGGAGCAGTTTACACATTACTTGCTAATATATGACAAAAGTTGGAATTAGAAATAAAAAGGAGAATGTACAGAAACTGTGGTTTGTTAGAGTAGAGTGGTTGGGGTGGAATTAGCAAGTCTTTTAGAATACTAAGCAACACAGAACGGAAAATTTATATTTGCTGTTAGGAGGAATTTCTTGACCATAGGGTTTGTAAGCAGGGGAATAAGTTACTGAGGGGATAGTAAAATTAAAAACTGTAATAAAATATTAAATAACTATTCATATGGAGCAGTTTATGTAGACTTTAATGTGAAGGCAGGGAATTGGAATTGAATTCAGCCTTGAAAAATGTTGTGGACTCGTACAAGCGTAAAAAATTTAGTAGCTAATAAAAAGATGTGTTTTTTTTTCTTTTCATAAGGAGATGCACAGCTTGTAATATTATAAATATCAAAATTATTTATTTTTCTGTAAGCATCAATGATCAGATGTAGTAGCTGATTATAAAGGCTAGAATAAAATGAAAATTTAAATTCCTTTGTAAATATATAAATTGATGTAGAATCATGCTGGTTATTACTATTTGAGAAATCACAAAACTATTCCCTGCTCTGGTTTGAATGTTTGTCTCCCCCCCGCCCCCTAAATGCATGTTGAAATGTAATCACTGCTGTGGACTTCCTCAGGAATTAATTGATTAATGGGTATCTAGATTAATGGCTTCTCCTGGGAGTGGGACTGGTGAATTTATATGAAAGGGAAGGACTGGATGTAGCACACTCAGATTCCTCACATGATGCCCTGTATTACCTTGGGAATCTGTATAGAATCTGCACCAGATATGGCCCCTCAACCTCAGACTTCTTAGCCTCCACAACTGTAAAGATGACTTTATTTTCTTTATAAATGACCCAGTTTCAGGTATTCTTTTATAAGCAAAAGAAAATGGATTAAGATAACACCTGAAATTGGAGATGAGTAAGTTTTTTAGTTTTTTAAAGCAGGTAACATAGATTCTTAAAACTATGGGCAAGTGAGCCTTGATATCATTTCTTCTCACTATTCTAAACTGTATTGAGAAAACCTAAAAAAAAATATGGTAATCCCCCAAACCAGCATAGATTCACTAAGAAAAATGAATATCTTACTTCCATTTTCTGTTTAGAGGCTTGCTAAATTTATAGCTGGACTATTCCAGTGATAAGGACTTGGCCAGTGATACTGAATATACTGATCATGGTGATAAAAGAATCAACTAGGAAATGAGAAAAATATTCTAATATTTTTGTGACTATTTGAAACTAATTATCAATTGTTCTTTAATTTGAAGGAAAGTTTTTAATGACTATTCACATAAAGTTGAATTATTGGCACCTCTAGTCTAAGAATGTCCTCAAATGCTATGAAGGGACTTGAAATGTTAGTTTTAACATATTATAAATATTCTCTGCACAGCTAAGGACACAACAAGTAAAGCAAAAAGACAAACTTCAGAGTGGGAAAAGATATTTGCAGGGTATCAATCTGACAAAGCATTAATAATAGAATCTACAGAGAACTCAAATTAAACAAAAAGAATGAATAATCCCATCTAACTCTGGGCAAGAGATATGAATAGAAAGAACCTTCTCTGACAAAGACAGACAAATGGCTAACAAACATTTGAAAAAAATGCTCATTGTCCTTGATCATCAAAGAAATGAAAATCAAAACCACCCTTGAGATATCACTTAACCCCAGTGAGAATAGCTCACATCACCAAGTCTGAAATCTGCAGATGCTAGTGTGGACGTGGAGAGAAGGGAACACTTTTACACTGCTGCTGGGACTCAAAATAATACAGCCTTTTTGAAAGGAAGTAGGGAGAAGCCTCAAAGAATTCAAATTAGTCCTCCCATTTGATCCTGCATTTCCATTACTAAGCATCTGCCCTGAAGGAAAAAATCATTTTTCATAAGGACATTTGCACTAGACTGTTTATCGCAGCTCAATTTACAATCACCAAAACATGGAATCAGCCTAAATGCCCACCAATCCAGGAATGGATTAACAAGCTGTGGTATATGTATACCATGGAATACTAATCAGCCATTATAAGAGACAGATATTTTACATCTTTTGTATTAATCTGGATTGAGTTGGAATGCAGGAATGGGGAAGTAAGAACTCCATGTACTTAATTTTAATATGAAGGCAGTAGATGATCTAATACAAGAGGAGGAGGAAGAGGAATGAGGGGGTCATGGTGTATGGCACATCTCTTGGGGGCAGGACACAACTATAAGAGGGACTTTACCTAACAAATGCCATCAGTATAACCTAAGTCTTTGTGCCCTCACTGAATCCAAAACAGCAAAAAATTATAAATATTCACATGTCATAATTTTCTCTATCGCTACTTTTAAGTTTTAACATTAACTTTGTAAATGAAGCATATTATACATTCAGATAAGTACTCAAATCATAACTAAATAATTCAATGATTTATATAAAGTGAACCCACCTTTATAACCAACACCCTGATTAAAAAAAAAAAAAGTATATTTCCAGAGCCTGGGAGGGTCTTTTGTCATGTGTTTTTCTATTACCACATGCCCCTAAGAAGCATGCTGGCTTCTAATATCTGAGATAGTAAGTTTTGTTAATGGAATCACATAGTTTGTATTCTTTTCTTTTCTTTTCTTTTCTTTTCTTTTCTTTTCTTTTCTTTTTTTTTTTTTTTTTTAGACAGAGCCTCAAGCTGTCCCCCTGGGTAGAATGCTATGGCTTCACTGCTTACAGCAACCTCCAACTCCTGGGCTCAAGCAAGTCTCCTGCCTCAGCCTCCCAAGTAGCTGGGACCACAGGCGCCCGCCCCAACGCCTGGCTATTTTTTTTTTTTTGGTTGCAGCCATTATTGTTGTTTGGCGGGTCCGGGTTGGATTCAAACCCGCCACCTTAGGTGTATGTGGCTGGCATCTTAGCTGCTTGAGCCACAGGCGCTGAGCCAATTTAGTCATATTTTAAAGTTACCCTTCTTTTTGTGTATGACAAATACTGTTTGTAAGCTCCTCAAAGGGATGGCTTCACCTTTTTCTTTCATGTTAGAATTAGAATGAATCTGATCATATGCCTGCTGCTTCTGTACTTGCCTGTGCATCTGAACACGAGTTTGGGGGAGGCCATCCAGGTGCCCCGTGTGGGCTGTGTTGAGTATCCACTGGTAATATCAAATGGAGAAAGTCTGGATGGCAGACATTCCAATATAATAAGATTAGAAATAATCCAATCAATTTGATTTTGTACTTTTGTAACAAGTCTTTTTATGGAAGTGACACGTATTAATTAGATTTCTTATTTTAATTAGAATCAGTCGGATTTGTCAGATGAAGAGCTAAATGATGATCTTTTACAGAGTGATAATGAAGATGAAGAAAATTTCAGGTACTCAATATTGCCTCATTAAAAATGTTCTTTACTTAACTAAATTGATATGAACTATTTGCAATTTATAATGATAATGGATATAATGGAATAATATGGTACAATATCTTTAACATACGATTTCATTCTAAATGGAATATTAGAATAGCTGGGGAAGCCATGTGGATTATAAACAGATCAGCTGTTTAAAATTAGTAGTCTTGCATTTAATAATCTCCATGAGTATTCTGTTCAGTGCAGGTTGTGAAGGCTTAGTACCAGTATGTACTGCTTTTTAAAGAATTGCTACATTTGAATGGAGGGCAGTGGGCTCAACTTTCAGTTCTCTCAGCTGCAGGTTGATGTTGCTGCCTTTGTTTTCATTTCAGACTTTTTTTTATGTATGCATATCTGTTTACTGAATTAACCATTTTGAAAATTCCTTTGGATTGTACTTTAGATCTGAGTCGACTGAATATAGTGCCTTCTATTATTGATTTAGTAAGCATAAGGAGTCTTATATTAAGGAGTCTCTCTAAGGAGAGAACGATACTTAGTATATACTCTAATAGGTTTTTTCAATTTTATGAGGAAACAGTGGGAAAATAATAAACATCTTGGTTGCAAATGTATTTAACAAGTTATGGCATTTATTATCGAGCCATAGATTTGTAATAGGTTTTCTAACATAAGTAATTTTTGCATGTAAAAATATAGTTTTATATTATTATAATAGGTAAATAAATTTCCCAGTTCTATTTTTTGACATCACTATTATGTTTTGAGAAATAATACCATTGGAATATTATAGCCACTGTGTCTTGAAGTGTATGGAACATGTTCAGTTTTTTGTTAGAAGTGGACGCAGAAGTGAGTGAACATAGATTTCTCTGCACAGTCTTGTTGGGAATATCATCTTGCACCTTAGTGTTTGGCATTTAGCTATTGTGATATAGTGGTAGGATATGATTCTTGATAGTTTTGAAACCCTTTGTTAGAAATTATGAACCATTTTTAAAAGATATTTGTGACTAATGCAAACTATTTACTTGAATACAGAACTGTGTTTTCACATAATTTTTAATATTTTGATTTTTAAAAACAGTTTATAATTTGTATCATAGATATAAAAACTTGTTCTTAATTCCTACTGATTTTGTTTTTATGACATAATACTCCTGTTTTTTACTTTAAAATGTTAGTCATAGATTCTGTCCATTTTGTTGTCTAAATTAGAATGAAATATAGTCTGATTGGAATCTTGGGCTTTGCCCATTAGACCTGTTTACTCATCTGCCTTGATTTGATGCTTTTGGTCAAATACTCTGCAGCTGGCAGCACATTGAGCTTTGTTTTTACTCATTTTGGGGGGTAATGTTCATTTATCAGTAGCTGTAGTAACTTTAATCATAGTTTAATTCTTATAACAACTAATTTATATAATGATTTAGTTTTGAGCTCCACTCTCATTTGATGCCTTTCTTTTGTATTTTTTATCCTCTCTAGTTCTCAGGGTATCACAATTAGTCTGAATACCACGTCTGGCATGGTTACATCGTTTGAACTGTCTGACAACACTAATGACCAGTCTGGAGAACAGGAATCTGAATATGAACAAGGAGAGGATGAGCTAGTTTATCACAAATCTGATGGATCTGAATTGTACACTCAGGAGTACGCAGAAGAAGGACAGTATGGAGGCCATGAAGCTGAGTTGACAGAAGACCAGATAGAATATGTGGAAGAGCCAGAGGAGGAGCAGCTGTACAGTGACGAAGTGCTGGACATTGAAGTCAATGAGCCTTTAGATGAATTTGCAGTGAGTCTTTTCTCCTTTGTATGGCCAGAGATGACCTGGCTTCCCATTTATAGACTTCTAGACTGATTTGAAATCTATTTACCTCCCTTGGGAGGGAGGGAAATTAGACCTTATTATCACTGTCTACCAGTTTCTTTATCTGAGCTATGACAAAGTTTGTGTTGACAGCTTGTTTGGCTAGGGGTAATGCTCCTTTGTCATTCTGGAAGGCTGCAAAGAATTGTGACCTTGAGGATTGTACCCTAAGGAAGAAAACAGCTTTGTGTGGTAGAGATACCCTGTCAATTGTTAGAAGTATTTAATGCAGAGCTTTTATCCAGGCTTTAGCCGAGATCTGATAAAGTCCTTCTAAGGTGAAAAGATTATTGACCTGCTAAAGACATCTTTAAGATGCTATATTCCAAAGTGATTGATGTCCTGTTCATTCATCCTCTTTGTAACTGAGAACTGTCTGAACCTGAATAAAGAGATTGGAGGTTAGTTTAGGAAATGTCACATACAATTTGTTATCTGGAATCAGGAGGCAAAGATTGTGCTGATTTTTATTTCAAAAAATGGTTTTGGTAGGTAGGTTTTTTTTTTTGAACCATCAAGAAAAGAAAAGGTACTAGTGTGAGAGATCACTCATTCCTCTTAACAATTCATCATCAAGAGGTTTATTTCTTAAAATAAACACTTAATGAAATTTGTAAGGGCAGGACATGGTCTTTGTAGTTGTTGTAGAATGTTTAGGGTTTTCAGAAGCCCCAGGTCCCCTTGAGGCCCAGGTAGAGGGGCTGCAGGGGGGGATGGGAGTGCAAGTGAGCCTGATGAGCCTGTTGGTGACAGTGGGGCAGCTCTGCTTCTGTCCCTACATCTTCATTCACAGTGAGCTTTTAGCTGACAGAAAAAGTTAAAAAGCTACAGAAGTTTGGTCTTTGAGATAAATACATGTATATATACACACACAGGAAATTTTGAGAGGGGTTGTTTCTGTGGAACCTTCCAGTATTTAGTTTCATTTGTGATTGTGTTTAGAAGTTTTAATAATTTTAAGATTTGATTTTTTTCTTTTTTAATGCTTGCCCTTCAGTAGCTATAGTAGTGAAAAATGTTTGCAGTTTTGGAAAATAGAATCATGTAAAAGGCACCATGGGGAACTTACTTCGATAACCCTGTCATGGTTTGTTTTGGCAATCCTTCACGAGTGTGAACAGGTGCCCTTTGGTTTACTGTGTTTGTACACTTTCTTAAAGTAGGACATGGTAATTTAAATTTGAAAATTAAATCAAGGTCTTTTAGAAATCTGCTTAGTTATTCCCTATGGTATTTTATTATTTCTACTATTCAGTAAAATAAGATGATCGGCTAATTATCTCTGGGGTCCTTACCCTCTGTAAATCCAATAGTTCAACAAATCTTTACTGATGTCCAAGCACTGAGGACATAAATAATTGGTAAGCTAAAAAGTAGACTATGAGTTTTGCCTATGAACTTAGAATTTAGTGGGAAAAATCACATTGTGCAAAGTGTTTGGTAGAATGTGTGTGAAACCGTCACAGAGGCGGTTTTTCTTACTTTGGCATTCTTGGCAGACTATGTTGTAAAGAGAATTTCTAGTAAGTGAGAATTTCCCACTCTTCCATTCTCAAATTTGAGGTTATATCTAGACCAAGATTGCAGTGAAATCCGACTTAATTGCCCAACTCCTTGTGAAAAGAATAAAATATGGCAATTTAAAAACACTCATAGTACTTTTCCACATTAAAATGAATTAATTTTTTTCAGAATTAAAAAAAAAAAACTTACAGCAAAAACCTTAGAAATTCTCAAAGCATCCTGTTTTCACAGAGTTGTAAATTTTAATGATAAGAAGTAAGAGTGAAGTGCCAGTAGCAGCTTAGGCTCTAGTGTTAAGCCAGGACATTCTGTTTGGCTATATCCAGGGTCTGAAGAGACCACTGCTGTGCATAGGAGACCCCCAGGGTTAAGCTGTGAAGTCCTTCTCTGAGGCTGTCACAAGGGCCCAGATGATGTATTCATCACAAGACTAATGAACACACGAGTAGATTGTGTCCTACTGGTATTTTAGTTTATTAAATGATTTATATAACTTTTTTTCTGTCCTAGTTAGGATTTGTTAACCTGCACTTTAAAGCTAGATTTGAACTCTGGAATGTGGATAATGAGCATGCTCCACTGGAGCCCCGTCTGTAACGTTCCAGGGAGGGCTGTCTGTGCATAAGGGGGTTACAGTAGGAAGGGGCACCCTTGCCCAGAAGAAGGAGCGGCCAAAGACACTGAAGGAGCTGGTAGCACACCTCTTGTGGTGTCTCCCTCTATCCCTGAGGAAGGTCCTTAAGTTCGTGAATTGTTCTTGTACTATTCTTGAGAGCGAATTGTGATTTCATTTTGAAATTTTTACTTTTGCATTACTAAGGAATGTGTATTGCTTTAGTCAACAAACTATTAGAAAATTGTGGAGTGACATATTTCACATGCAATTAGTTTAAGAGCCTTTAAAATTAACACAGAATGTTCATAAAAATTGTTCTGTAGAAGCAATATCAGAGTGACAGTTTTTGTAAAGGGCAGAAGATTTTTGTTTCCCAGTGGGAGTCCATTTGTGTAGACTATGCTTCATTGTATATTGGCTGAAACTTTTGACTAGCATTATCTGGCCTCATTTGAAATCTGAGCCTTTTGCTACCTGTGAATCGTGGGTAGTGATAGTTGTTCTTTTTGATAGGATACTAGCAGTTTTTTCTGGAAAATAAAATGTAGTGTGTTTGGATTGTCTTGAGAGAAGCAGTTGTAGGAACTAAGGTGGTTTGCCACCTAAATATGGTTGCTTTCTTTGGGAGTTGTAGATGAGGCTGTCACGTACCATGCAGTAGGTAATTAATACCCATAGGTGGTTCATTCGCAGGAGGTTGTCTGCCTTGTAACCATTTTACAGTTCATTTTTAGCAAATGGCCAGGGACACTGGGAAGTCTACCTCCACCGAATGGGTGGGATCACATGTTGTCACTTGTTAGCTGTACCGCGGAAGTCTTCCTTTCTGATGCAGTCGTGGTCCCCTGCAGGCAGCTTGTGTGCTTCCTTCCTTCTGTTCTTAGGGACGGCCACCTGCTGATAATGCCCCTTATGGTTCTTCAAAACTGGAATTTTCCCCCTGTTTGAGGGAGGGGCCCAAGGGAGAAACTCATGCTACTGTGATGTTAAGAAAGCTCCTGTGCTGAATTGCCTATACATTTGTTGTCTTATTGCCATAAAAATGCGAGATTTCAGCCCCCTTCCTCCTGCTAGCTCCTCTATGGGAGCACATGCACTTTCTTCTGAAGATTGTTTCTCCGTGGTGCGGATTTGGAGAAGAGCTATGGAACAGGGCACTTGGAACTGAAGCAGAGCTGTGCCACTAACCTTTGCGGCGGGTTGGCATGGTGTGCTGTGCTCGCATTAACAGCAGAGAGGGTTGCATGCTCCCTTCGTGCTAGTGCTTTGTGCTCAGTCAGGTAATTGCCACAGTAAAATTTCTATAAGCATGAATTATGAACATGAAAAGTGCTTAAAAACACCCCAAAGCTGTGTGAGAAAAACTTATTTTCTCTTTAATGGCTGTCAGGATGAAGAATACTTGCAGGCTCGCGGTGGGCAGCAGGGGCTGCACGGGCAGGAGGACTGTGTTGCTGGAGAGCCCTTAGATGAGATTACTGAGCCCCAGGCTGCTCCCGACACTGAAGAGGTATTTGTTCATCTTTTAAGAGTCAAAAAGTTTGCTGGTTTTCTTCCCCAGACTTAAAATGAATATCTTTTCAGCATTAGTGAGAAGTTGATAACGTCTCCTTTGAATTGTGAGTATAGTAAAGACCTTGAGCTTTCTCTGCTCTTTGAGAAGTGAGTCCTGGTGTGCTGTGACTTCCAGACAGTGTGTGCCCTTTAAGTGTTTTCAATCCTTTGTGAGGGTGTGGGTAACCTTTCATAAATGTGATGTGTACTTTAGGGCTTTGAAAGCATTACTGTAATTACTTTTAATTAGTAACTTTAATTTGGACTGTTATTCAGAAAATACCACAGACTTCCCCATATTTAGATGCTGTTTTAGATGTTGAAGAAACAGATGATGAAGCTTGATTCCTGTCCTCAGGGAACTTACAGTCTAATACAGGGGAGAAAACAAATGTGTCCAAATCCCTGTGCTTAAGAACAGAGGAAGTAAAGACCTCCCAGAAGAGGCTCAGACAGTGCTAGGAGCATACTGACCAAATCTCCTGGGGGTGGGGTTGTTGAAATTTGTGGAGGAGGTCAGTGAACCTCTGGCTTAGGTAAACAGGGACCCAGGCTGCGTCTACACGCCCAGCTCAGCTCTCCTCAGGGTCTGCCTTCCGGGCAATGGGATACAGGGAGACTAAACAGGGACCAGGCCCCTCCTTTAAAAACATCTAACCCTTGTAAATACATTGCTAATTAAATCTTTGTCACATGGCTATACCTGCCAGCAGGGGAAGCTAGTACATAGTGTTTTAGTTGACAGTCTGTTCAGCTGAGATGAGGGGGGTTATATTTAGCATATAAAGTTAATCAAGATATGAACTAACATTTAGTAAGTAGTAGGTTCAATATATGGGTGAGAAGTCCTATTGAAAAAGGGTAAATAATTTAATTCAAAAATGGAATAAACAGGCTGGGCACAGTTGCTCAAACTTAGAATTCCAGTGTTGTAGGAGGTTGAGGCGAGAGGATTACCTGAGGCTGGGAGTTCCAGACCAACCGGGCAGTATGGTGAGATGGGCAGTATGGTGAGATGGGCAATATGGTGAGATGGGCGTTGGTGGAGTGCACCTGTGCTTATAGCTGCTATGGAGGCTGCGGGGATCTGCTTGAACTCAGGAGTTGATGGCCCCACGAGCTGTAATCACAGCACTGCACGCCAGGCTGGGCGGCAGAGCAGGAAGAGGGGGAAGCAAACGAGCAGTACGTGTATGAAAATATAGTCAGTAAAATAAACTTTAAAACCAGGTTGGGAACTTAAAACTTCTAATATTTTAATGTTGACAGACATCAAAAGTATTGGTCAAATGTGGTCTCTGGTCTCCTTCACTTGAGGAAGCATTTTGGAAACATTGTCAAGAGACAGTTTTCCAGGGTCCTTCATGTTGCTGCTTGTTTTAAGAGCAGATTGAGCTCTTTATTCCAGAATATCTTTTTGAGGATTTTTCTGTAGCAGATGGCCTTGAAAATACAGTGTCCTTCTCTGGAACGAAGGGCAGGCTTGCTTATTGTGGATTGTGACAGATTTGGGGTTTGCTGTGTTCAGGCATCCCCACTGTTACGCAGTCCCCTGTGTGTGCAGGGTCACCTGGCTCTCTTGACATGGCCCAGTGGGAATGTGACCTCAGGGCTGGTGCAGAAATGCTGTTGGTGGTGTTATAAGTAGTAAATGTCCTTTGGTCTCTGACCATTAATTTTGATCTTACAGCTTCCATAAAATGGTGGCAGACTTAACTTGTTAGCTTGCAAGTGGGGTATAATCTCAGACCCTTCACAGTTCCAGATAGTATTAAAAGTATTAAAGCTCTTGTCTTTTGACGCATTATACTTTAATGGATTTATCCAGAGAATTTATGTTCAAAAATGTAGGTACCAGTTACTTATTTGTAGTATTGAAAATAAATGGAACCGAAGTCAGTTTTTTTTGTTTGAGAGTCTCATCGTGTCACCCTGGGTATCACAGCTCATACATCGCAACTTCAAACTTTAGGGCTCAAGAGATTCTCTTGCCTCAGCCTCCTGAGCAGCTGGGACTATAGGCACCCGCCACGATGCCCAGCTATTTTTTGTTGCAGTTGTCATTGTTGTTTAGCTAGCCTGGGCTGGGCTTGAACCTGCCACCCTTGGTGTATGTGACTGGTGATGTAACCACTGTGCTACGGGCGCCAAGCCCCAAAGTCAATTTTTATAGAAGACTAATAAACAGACCGTGGTCTAACCTTGTAGTAGAATACAGTCTTCTATCAAATGCTGCCTTAGCTCTGTTTGAGGTGGAAAGATGCTGACATATATTAAGTGAAAGAAGATAATATAATTCTTCCCCTTAAGCTTCATCTGTAACTGCCTATCTAAATGTGTGTAATTCTTAAAACAACAGAATTTGGATATATGAAGTATGAAAATTATAACTTCTAGCTAGTGGGATTATTTAGGGTTTGTATTTCAATATTTTAGGATTTTAAAACTTTTTAAATGAAAATCAAGATAATTTTTTACATAAAGCAATATTCTCTCTTTTCCCTTAATAAACAGGGAAACACAAAGTGGTTAAAATTCTTGCCATTTGATTTAGAAGGTGAAGACCTGGCAGTTGCGTTGGTTTCATTGCTGTCATTTCTTAATTGTTGTTAACTCTCTTAGGGGAAACTCACCAAGGGTTGTTTTCACTTAAAGGCAGGCATCTGGGACTCAAAGAAGTCGGTGCAGGCCCCATATGCTGGAGGTGGTGGGGTTAAACCCAGCCCTGGCCAAAGTCTGCAAAAAAAAAGAAAGAAAAGTAAGATCATATCCACATTACATACTTTTATCTTTTTTATATGATCTGCTAGGAGATATATTACTGGTTTTCTTTTTAAATTCTCTGTCCCATAGTTTAATTTTAAATATAGTATTTAAAAAAATTTTTTTTTTTTTTTTTGAGACAGAGCCTCAAGCTGTCCCCCTGGATAGAGTGCCGTGGCATTACAGCTCACAGCAACCTCCAACTCCTGGGCTCAAGCGAGTCTTCTGCCTCCGCCTCCCAAGTAGCTGGGGATACAGGCGCCCGCCACAACGCCCGGCTATTTTTTGGTTGCAGCCATCATTGTTGTTTGGC
>CAUYQS010081530.1:0-11709 GCA_963574585.1 Otolemur crassicaudatus
GCAAGTCTCCTGTCTCAGCCTCCCAAGCAGCTGGGACTACAGGCGCCCGCCACAACGCCTGGCCATTTTTTGGTTGCAGCCATCATTGTTGTTTGGCGGGCCCGGGCTGGGGATTCGAACCCGCCACCTTAGGTGTATGTGATTGGCGCCTTAGCCACTTGAGCCACAGGCGCCAAGCCCAGAGGTTTATTTTAATGAAAGATAAATTTAACCAATACAGAAGCTGCTACTTTCTCCTATATTATGAAAGTAGGTTCTCAGAGGCAAACTATAGTTCTGTGTCTATGAAAAATTAAAACTATTTTCTAAGCACACATGAACTCAAATATATATATATATATATATATATTTTTTTTTTTTTTTAGACAGAGTCTCACTTTGTCACCCTCGCTAGAGTGCTATGGCATCATAGCTCACAGCAACCTCAAACTCTTGGGCTCAAGTGATTCTCTTGCCTCAGCCTCCTGAGTAGCTGGAACTACAGGTGCCTGCCACAGTGTCTGGCTATTGAGCTCAAAGATATTTTATGTGAAGTTCTGCAGAAGTGAACTTGATGATGCCCTGAACAATGAGTAGACGTGTGGGTGTGTCTCTGCATGTGTATGTCTGCCATGTGCTCAGGCATGTAGAAATATTTAATTAATGCATTTCTCTTAACAGTTTTTTTTTTTTTTGAGACAGAGCCTCAAGCTATCCCCCTGGGTAGAGTGCCGTGGCATTACAGCTCACAGCAACCTCCAACTCCTGGGCTCAAGCGAGTCTCCTGCCTCCGCCTCCCAAGTAGCTGGGACCACAGGTGCCCACCACAACACCTGGCCATTTTTTGGTTGCAGCCGTCGTTGTTGTTTGGCGGGTCCGGGCTGGGGATTCGAACCCGCCACCTTAGGTGTACGTGGCTGGCGCCTTAGCCGGTTGAGCTATAGGCGCCGAGCCACCACCATGTCTTAAAAATAAAGAGAATGCTAGCACTCTGGGAGGCTGAGGTGGGTGGATTGCCTGATCTCAGGAGTTCAAGACCAGCCTGAGCAAGAGCAAGACCCTGTCTCTAAAAATTAGCCAGGCATTGTGGGAGACACCGATAGTCCCAGCTACTTGGGAGGCTGAGGCAAGAGGATCACTTGAGCCCAAGAGTTTGAGGTTTCTGTGAGCTATGATGACACAGCACTCTACCAAGGACAACAAAGTAAAACTCTATCTCAAAAAAAAAAAAAAGAGTGAAAAAGTCAAAAAAAAAAAAAAAGAAAAGATAAAGTCTTCTGGCAGAATAACTGGATCTGGTATCTTTATGGACTGTTAATGTAATTTGTCTTTAATTCAAACCATTAGATTTATGTTTATACTTTTCCTGTTTATTATTTATTAACTAACTTTACACTAACATGATGACTTTAAAACTTTCTTTTCAGCAATTTAAATAAAGAAAAGTCATCTTTACTACAAATGAAGAATCAAATGGCACTAGATTTAGAACAACTTTTAAATCATCGTGAGGTACTTTTTCCATTTTATCATAATTTTTACTGTTTTCGGCTCCTTATTCCCTTTTTCTTCTTACACATTTTGGGGGTACAAGTGCACTTTTGTTATATGAATACATTGCATGGATACAAAGTCTGGACTTTTCGTGTAACCATCACCTGCATAGTGTGCATTGTACCTAGTAAGTGATTTTTCACCCTTCACCCCTCTCACGCTCTTCCTCCCTCCCTTCCTCATCTCCAGTGTCTAATATTCCATTCTCTCTGTCCGGGTATGCACATCATTAGCCCCACTTATAAAGGAGACCATGCAGTACTTGACTTTCTGTTTCTGAGTGATTTCCCTTAAGATAATAGCCATTTTAGGCTTTTTTCAAAATCTGAATCAGGGGCTGGGTGCAGTAGCTCATAATCCTCTCCAGTAATCCTAGCACTCTGGGATGCTGAGCTCACAAGTTCAGGCCAGCCTGAGCTAGAGTAAGACCCCATCTCTAAAAATAGTTGGGCATTGTGGCAGGTGCCTATATTCCCAGTTGCTCAGGAGGCTGAGGCAAGAAAATCACTTGAGCCCAGAAGTTTGAGGTTGCTGTGAGCTATGACATCACTCTACCAACGAGGACAAAGTGAGAGGCTATCTCAAAAAGAAACACAAAATCTATATTAGGTTAAAATTATTGAATCCTAGTAGTTCATGTTCATTATTGACTTCTCACACGTATCTCACTAGGATCTAGAGTTGTTTTGTTTGTTTGTTTGTTTCTGAGACAGAGTCTCACTTTGTCACCCTTGGTAGAGTGCTGTGGCGTCACAGCTCACAGCAACCTCCAGCTCTTGGGCGTAGGCAATTCTTTTGCCTCAGCCTCCCGAGTAGCTGAGACTACAGGCACCCGCCACAATGCCTGGCTATCTTTTTGTTTTGGCCAAGGCCAGGTTTGAACCCACCACCCTCAGTATATGGGGCCAGTTCCCTACTCACGGAGCCACAGGTGCCACCCCCAGATCTGGAGCTTTTTTTTTTTTTTTTTTTTTTGAGACAGAGCCTCAAGCTGTCCCCCTGGGTAGAGTGCCATGGCTTCCCTCCTCACAGCAACCTCCAACTCCTGGGCTCAAGCGAGTCTCCTGCCTCAGCCTCCCACGTAGCTGGGACCACAGGCACTCGCCACAACGCCCGGCTATTTTTTGGTTGCAGCCATCATTGTTGTTTGGCAGGCCGGGCTGGATTCGAACCCGCCACCTTAGGTGTATGTGGCTGGCGCCTTAGCCGCTTGAGCCACAGGCACCGAGCCAGATCTGGAGCTTTTTATTCAACTTGTGATATACTTCTTAGAGGTTAATTCTTATTCCTGGAATGCCCCTGCTTGTTGATTAGCCCCTGCTCACTGCTTTGTTCACACCTCTGTCACTGGATTTCTGCCTAATAATCACCTGTTATATCTCAGTACACCACTAGACAGTAAATTTCTTTAGTGTACCACTCTTATTTGTCATTGTGTTGCCCAATGCCTAGCATATAATATTTGTGTTGAGCTTTAAAATTCAAAAAGTTCTTCTATTTTTTTCATTTCTTCTTCACCAAAATTATTTTAAAGTAAATATCATCTCTATTTTATAGAAGGATAAATGAGTCTTAAGTGCCTTGTCCATGGACAGTTAGCGTCTAAGAGATAAACCCAGTTTTATTTTGGCTTATTGGAGTATTATGTACAAACAGTAAATTTCACCCTTTTCAGCATATATTTCAGTGATTTTAGACAAATGTAGGCAGTTGCATAAGCACCACCATAACCAATACATAGAATATTTCCATCCCCCCAGAAAATTCCCTCACACTCCCTTTGTAGTTGATCCATTTCCTCAGCCCACAGCCCTAACAGTCACTGATCTGTTTTCTGTACTTAACAGGTTTACCTTTTACAGAAAGCCATGTGAAGGAAATTAGCATAGCTCTTGAGTCTGGCTTTTCTCACTTAACGATAATGCATTGGACAATATTAGTCATTCCCTTTTATTGCTAAGTAATAATCCATTGTATAGATGTACCACAGTTTGTTAATCTGTTCACTACTTGATAGACATTTGAGCTGTTTCCATTTGGGAACATCTCTAAATAAATCAGGTGTACACAATTGTGTACGGGTTTTTGTATTCATTTATCTTGGTTAAATATCCAGACGTATGATTACTAGGATGCATGGTAAGTAGATGCTTAACTTTATAAGAAAGACAAATTTTTTCAAAATGACTGTACTTTTACATTCCTACCTGCAATGAATGAGAGTTCCAGGAGCTCTGCCTCCTGCCAGCAGTTGGTATTGTTAAGCCTAGTTTTTTAATCGTAAGCATTTTTCCCACTATCAGCAGTTTTCATCTTAGCCATACTTTCCCTATTTTGTTATTCTAATAGAGAAAGAAATATTCAAAATAGATCACTAGATCACCAGTTTATAAGTATCCTAAAGACATTGTTTTCTAGTCTGGGAAAAATATACCAGATGTTTGGGAAGAACTATATTGGAGAAATATTATTGAGAGAGAGGTACTGGGGACTATTATAGGAAACAGTTCAAAGGTACATATCCTAGAACTGGTGTCAGAGGAATTGGAGGATTGTATCTCTCTTAGAAAAAGGCCTTTGAAATGAGTTCTCTTAAAGATATCTTTTATGTGATAGGTAAAAGGGATATAATAAGGTGTCTCTGTACTAGATGTCAAGGATGACTTTTATTTAGATAAGTCAATCTAGCAACAGGTTACAGAGCTAAGAAAAGCCTTATCCATCACTACTACTATCCCTTATATCCTAGGATTCTGCTTTCAAGTAATTGTTTCCTCACTATAGAGGCCAATCTATTCACCACGTGGAATTTTTTCAAATGTTTTTTGAAATTGAATAAGAGATAATGGCTTCAGGTAGCTATTCCATCGTATCAACTACATGATTTTATAAAGCTAACATAACAAGTATTTTTTTAGAATAGCAATTCTCATTTGATTTTAAAGGCTTATCCTAGACTCTGAAAAATACATCAATAATTTTAATTATACATTTTAGATCATACTAGGAATCACATTATTTATGAATCCACATAAAAACTAAAAAGCTTTACTTAGTGAGTTGAGAAGAAAATATGTTTAAGCTTGAAAATAAATACTAGCAAGTTGAAACTACTCGTATAAATTGCCTATTACAGAATGGCATAGCATCAATGAAATTTGTATGCATGCATATCTAATTAAATAAGTGTCAGCTAATTTTTATGCATTTTACAGTATATCATCATTTGAACAATTATACCTTAATAATTCAACAGTGTGGACTTCTTACTGCCAAATATCTAAAGAAAAGGAATTTTTTTCTTTTCAAAGAAAAGTACAACTCGAAGCTTAGTAAAACATATCTGATACAAGTTTTTAGTCATTTCTTTTTTTCTCTCTCTCTTTTATTTGAGACAGAGTTTCACTTTGTCATCCTTAGTAGAGCACTATGCCATCACAGCTCACAGCAACCTCAAACTCTTAGATGCAAGTGATCCTCTTGCCTCAGCCTCCCAAGTAGCTGAGACTATAGGCGCTGGCCATGACATCCGGCTATTTTTATTTATTTTCATTTTTATTTTTATTTTTATTTTTTGAAACAGAGCCTCAAGCTGTCCCCCTGGGTAGAGTGCTATGACATCACAGCTCACAGCAACCTCCAACTCCTGGGCTCAAGTCTCTTGCCTCAGCCTCCCAAGTAACTGGGACCACAGGCGCCCACCATAGTGCCTGGCTATTTTTTGGTTGCAGCCATCATTGTTGTTTTGGCAGGCCCGGGCTGGATTCGAACCCGCCACCTTAGGTGTATGTGGCTGGCGCCATAGCCACTTGAGCCCCAGGCACTGAGCCACCCAGCTATTTTTAGAGGTAGGTCTTGTTCTTGCTCAGACTGGTCAAGCAATCCACCCATCTCGGTGTCCCAGAGGGCTGGGATTACAGGTGTCAGCCACTGCATGACTTTAATCTTTTCCTGAGAAACCATTTAATACCAGCTTGCATAGTGTATACAGATGCAAAGGTCTGTGTAAACTAGAGAAAGAGAACAGCGGTGACCCCGGAAGTGCCTGGCCATTCACATGAACATTTACCTGATAAAGTGTTTGCAGGATTGATTTATTCACCTTAAGACTCTGAGGATCGTGTGCTCAGAATAGCTGTTAGAAATAATTTGATAATAATTCTGGTAAGTATTATTTGAATGTGAAAATCAGAGCCCAGCTATTTGGGAGGCTGAGTCAAGAGAATCACTTAAGTCCAAGAGTTTGAGGTTTCTGTGAGCTGTGATGCCATCATACTCTACCGAGGGCAACAATAATGAGACTCTGTCTCAAAAAAAAAAGAAAAGAAAAAAAGTGAAAATCAGAGCTGGGGCTAGCAAGCAAGGTACCTACAGCACAAAATCTCGGGAGGTGTCCACTCTCGTATTAGTATTAACTCATTAAATATGAAATGTCCAATTTTAAATTCAAAGTTTAGTTTATTACAATATTTTGCCGTATATAATGTATACTTTTTGCCTGAATTTTTTGAGGGAAAAGTATGGGTGTTCATTACCCTTGGGTACTATGAAGTTCAACTGGGTTGGGTAAATAATATTAGATTAAAGGATTTTCACAATGCATAATAAAATATAATAATAAATTGAAATGAGATCTCAGACCTGTCCTCCCTCTCCATTCTAATTTCTCCCAAATTTTGTCCCTGTATTGAGTAAAACCTCTCTCTGTAAAGAAGAGTGAGGGGGAAAGGGCAAAATACCTTTTCTCATAAAATTCTTTTTTATTCAGACGCAGTTTAATATCATGCCCTCTGCTTTTATAGAAGATGAACACAAAGTCTGGTGTATCTGTTTTTTTTGTTTGTTTGTTTTTTGAGACGGAGCCTCAAGCTACCCCCCTGGGTGGAGTGCCATGGCATCACGCTCACAGCAACCTCCAATTCCTGGGCTCAAGCAAGTCTCCTGCCTCAGCCTCTCAAGTAGCTGGGACTACAGGCACCCGCCACAACGCCTGGCCATTTTTTTTTTTTTTTTGGTTGCAGCCATTATTGTTGTTTGGCGGGCCCGGGCTGGGGATTCGAACCCACCACCTTAGGTGTATGTGGCTGGCACCTTAGCCGCTTGAGCCACAGGCGCCAAGCCAGTAATATCTGTTTTGTAAAACTCTCTTCTTTATCCTATTTAAACAAACAAACAAAAATCTTACGATGAATGATTGCTTACATTAGTTACAGGAAAATTGTTGCCTCTATAGATGAAGTTATATTTTTTTGTCAGAAAATGAGAACTTTGTAATTTAACTTATTTCCTTTTTGTCTTTGTCTTAGTTACCAAAAAACTCAGAGCTGAATGTCTTATCCAAGTGCTACAATCTTTTTCTCCCCTCTTTCTATTTTGATACCTCAGAATAACCTTCTCTATTTCCTATAAGTGGGTTATAATCTATCTCACTCTTGAATGTCTTCACTATTACTAGGAGTCAGACCTCCTAGGTGTAAATAAAATATAAAACTTATTTAAGTTTAAGAAAGAGGTAAAAGGAAAAGATCAACTAATATGATCTCACTCTTAGATAACAGTAGCAAGGTTTCAAATAAAATACTCAGTTTGAAAGTAGAAGAAATCGGATTTCTTACAATGGTTTCTTGAGCTTATCTCCCATGAGTCTTCATTAATTTCCTTGACTTCATTCACTATTATACAGTTGTCTTTGCTTTAATGAAGTGTGATTTACTGGTCACCTTTGGGAAATTCTAATTCTGCTTTTCTTTGCACATATTTGGTCCATGTATTTTTAAACTATAAGCTTTTGAGAATAGGAAAAGTATCTTTAAATAGCTAAATATCTAGCAGAAGACTGAGCTCAATTTTGATTTTTTTTTTTTTTGAGACAGAGTTTCACTTTGTCACCCTAGGTAGAGTGCCATGGCATCACAGCTCACAGTAACCTCAAACTCTTGGGCTCAAGCGATCCTCTTGCCTCAGCCTCCCAAGTAGCTGGGACTACAAGGTGCTGCCACAATGCCTGGCTAATTTTAGAGACAGGATCTTGCTCTGGCTCAGGCTGGTCTTGAACCTGTGAGCTCAGGCACTCCACCCACCTTGGCCTCCCAGAGTGCTGGGATTACAGGCATGAGCCACCACCCATGGCTCTTAAGCTCAGTTTTGAGAAGCTGATGAAGAAACCCTTTCTCATAGTATTGGGGCAGTGGTAAGAATCTCACTTTGGAACCTGTTCCATCCAGTATTGCAGTGAGTGATGGTGAACTGGTGATTATGGGATGAGACAGAAATGGACCAATCTGAAAGCTATTTAGGAAGCAGAATTGCCCAGCCTGGTGATTGATTCAATTTAGGGACTGATGGAGAGAGAAGGAATTAGAACTGGTGCCCAGGATTATGCCTTGTGTCCATAGCAAGTCTGTCGTGGTTCTGCCATAGAACATAGGAGGATAGGTTTGGAGAAGAAAAGCTCAAGAAAATATCTTAGCAGATAAATTCGGAAGGAAATTTAAAATGTAGATTCTTGAGCCCAAGAAAGAGAATCTGTCTAGTAATAGAGATTTGAGAGTCACAACATAAACATGGTACTTTACATGGAAATAGATTAACTGAAACTAGTAAGAATATAGCAAACATGGAAAAAGGCCTAGGACAGAATCTTGAAGAGCACCACCATTTAAGAGATGAGCATCGAAAAACGTGTTTACACAAGGAAGACCAGAGATAGGAGGAACGTCAAGAAGAGAGCAGAGTCAGTGAAGCCCAGGAAGAATTAATTCAGAGCAGATGAGCTGTCGGCAGTGGCATATGCTGACAAGAGGTCAGGCTACACAAAGGAAGTGTCATTTGGACTTGGTAAGACACTGTAGCCATTTCAGTGAAGCTAAAAGACAGATTGCCATGAATTGATGATAAATAAAGTAGAATTTGAAAAGTTGTCACAGAGGCTCAGCACCTGTAGCTCAAGAGGCTAAAGCACCAGCCATATACACCAGAGCTGGCAGGTTCAAATCCACCCCAAGCCTGCCAAACCACAATGACAATTACAACCAAAAATAGTCAGGCATTATGGTGGGCGCCTGTAGCCAGCAATTGAGAGGCTGAGGCAGGAGAATCGCTTAAGTCCAAGAATCAGAGGTTGCTGTTAGCTGTGATGCCACAGCACTCTACCGAGAGCAACATAATGAGACTCTGTCTCAAAAAAAAAAGAAAAGAAAAGTTGTCACAGAAAAAATAGGCAACCCTCAAAATATTTGAGTAAGAAAATATAGTGTGATCAAGGAGGGGGCATGAGATCAAGAGCTTTTACCTCCCAAAATTGGGCATTATCTAGTTTCAATGGTGATAGGAAGAAGTCAAATAGACATTAAAAGGAGAAAAGAGGTGGAATAATCAATTGAGCAAAAGTGCTAGGAAAGGAGGAGGGAGCTCCTTAGCTTTAGACCAGAGTGTTTACCTTTTCCGTTGTGAAGAGTAGAAAGATTGAAATAGCTCTGTAGTAAACGAGTGAGTACATAAAAGAATTGGCTGGTTGAAATATTAAATATTTATAGTAGGACCATTCTGTAATTTTTCTCTAGCAGCGCTCAGTGTCCTAGGGATAAACATAGAGAAGATGGACAACTGGACTGATCCAGAATTATATCCTGCCTTCTACTGTATGTGCATATCTTTCTCATTAAATTGTAAGGCTGGAATTATTTTCATATTACTATTCCTCACATCTTCTGCATTAGGAAATACTGTAGAAAAAGCCAACAACCATATAGACAAGACTTGTTGGGTTCATATCCTAACTCTGGTACTTAATAGTAATGAAATCTTGGGACAACAATTTCACCCCTCTAACCTCAGTTTTCTCAGCTATAAATAAAGGTAGTACCAGTTCTGCAGGGTTGTATAGGAATGAAATAATGTAGTAATGTTCCTGGCATGAAACAGTAACTCAAAATGTAGTTCTGTTTCCTCTTTCTTTCCATTTCAAGGGTCAGTTCAATATTATTTATTCTTCGAAGCTTTCCCTAACTCAACAAGGAAAAACTTATCTTTTTCTACCTATATTCCTATAACTTTTAAAATATTTCTATTGCACAGCTGCCTGTAGCTCGAGCGGCTAAAGCGCCAGCCACATACACCAGAGCTGGCAGGTTTGAATCCAGCCCCTAGCCTGGCAAACAACAATGACAACTACAACCAATAAATAGCCGAGCATTGTGGCAGGCACCTGTAGCCCCAGCTACATGGGAGGCTGAGGCAAGAGAATCACTTAACCCAGGAGTTAGAGGTTGCTATGAGCTATGATGCCATGGCACTCTACCCAGGGCGACAGCTTGAGGCTGTCCCAAAAAATAAAATAAAATAGTTCTATTAACTTTCATATCACTATATATCAGCGGTTCTCAACCTGTAGGTCGCAATCCACAGGAACTGTATTAAAGGGCTGCGGCATTAGGAAGGTTGAGAACCACTGCTATATATCATATAGTGCATCTGTCTTGGACATTAAAATGCCAATTTCTTATTTATATCTTAGATTTTATTTTTTTCTTTCAGACAGGGCCCCACTCCGTTGCCCAGACTAGAGGTCAGTGGCACCATCACAGCTCACTGCAAACTCCAACCCCTGGGCTCAAGTGGTGATGCTTTCTCACCATCCTGAGTAGCTGAGACTACATATCACTGCACCTGGTTAATTTGCTTGTTTTTGTTGTAGAGATAAGTTCTAGGTCTCCCAAAACTCCGCAATTAGAAACCCAAGTGTGCACTCCTGCACTCAACCTGTATTTTGGCCTTTAACATAATATTTAGTGCATAATAAGTACTCATTTGAATTTTAAACTAATTATGTTTCTTTACAGTCTTCAATAATAATTGCTCTAGAAGCTGTTAAATAGAAAGTTTTAGAAACTGCATTTAATTTGTCCTCATCCTGCCCCCTCAAAAAATGAGTTTTACTGTGATAACTGATACCATTTTAGCTGGAAAAGCACAGAGAAGCTCTCCTACACCCAAGAACAATTTCGAAGAACTATCTAAAAGTGGGCAGTAAGAAGCCATGTCTGAAAGGTTTGTCTAGAATACAGCTGCTCTTAGAGCCTTGGACGTAGTAGTGGTAGTGACAGCAGCCTCTATGGAATAATATGCATTTATGAGACATAAAACATCTGTTTCTAAGACCTGGGTTGTATCTTCTGCCCTCTCATTCAGTATTTCTGGCAATAACATCTCTCAGGCCCACAGTTAGTATTTAACCAGGATTAATCAACCACTCTACTTACTAGGTACCTAGAATGTTCAAGGCCTCAGACTTACTGATTTCCCTGCATGTTTGCACTAACTCCAGTTATCCTAGATAACGTGCTTCTTACAGCAGTGTATGTCACTTAGCAAAAAGAAAACAAACCCTACGGTTAGCTGAATTTCTTAAAAGTGAAGTCACAGTGTAATTATCATTCTTTTATGGTATGTTTATGTTCCTGGATTCTAACTCATGTTCTTTGTGATTTCTCGGAAGATTTCAGGGACATTTCAGCATCTCAAGTGCCCCTTAGGCAATCTACTTCATAAGGGGTTCCAGCAAATTGCATATTTCTATAAGTGTGTCACTCATCTTGGTTCATACTTAACTGTTTTGAAATTGTCTTAAGAATACCTTTTTAGGCTCGGCACCTGTGGCTCAAGCAGCTAAGGCGCCAGCCACATACACCTAAGGTGGTGGGTTCGAATCCCCAACCTGGGCCCGCCAAACAATAATAATGGCTGCAACCAAAAAATGGCCAGGCGTTGTGGCGGGCATCTGTAGTCCCAGCTACTTGAGAGGCTGAGGCAGGAGACTCGCTTGAGCCCAGGAGTTGGAGGTTGCTGTGAGCGTGATGCCTTGGCACTCTACCCAGGGGGATAGCTTGAGGCTCCGTCTCAAAAAAAAAAAAAAAGAATACCTTTTTAGGCTTGGCGACTATAGCTCAACCGGCTAAGGCGCCAGCCACGTACACCTAAGGTGGCAGGTTCAAATCCCCAGCCCGGACCCGCCAAACAACAATGACAGCTGCAACCAAAAAATAGCCAGGCGTTGTGGTGGGCGCCTGTAGTCCCAGCTACTTGGGAGGCGGAGGCAGGAGACTCGCTTGAGCCCAGGAGTTGGAGGTTGCTGTGAGCTGTAATGCCACGGCACTCTACCCAGGGGGACAGCTTGAG